>JASDQU010100228.1:0-27709 GCA_032191745.1 Picea mariana | reverse complement strand
AAACAACTCAAATACCCCACTCCCTGACTCAATCCGGAGTCCAAGGGAGTTCCACAGATGCCTCTGCATCCTCAAGGGCCGAAACCCTACACACTCAACGAAACTGAGTCAGCGGCACCTGTCTATATCATGGTAGTAAAAACATCCTGTCATATCACTCAATGCATCAAAATGAAAGAAAAGTTTTATCATCATATAAATCCAGATCACTTGCAAGCAAGTGTCCTCAAAGAATAAGTTTGGCATGTGCGCGAGAGCGGGATGTTACAATGTGCATATACGAAAACAACCTTATGTATATGCACATATATAAAAGTCACGCATACAGAAGTCAACTTTTTAAAATATGCATATATGAAAGATAACTTATGTATATGGGCATATACGGAATCCGACGTACATAAATACTTGTTTACAGAAAAAGGATTTCGTAAATGTTCATATACATAAACTTGATTCCATATATACGCATATATGGAAGCCAACTTCTATAAATGTGCATATACGAAAGCTTTCCTCCATCTATGTGCATATATAGAAGCACTTGTGTATATGCTGATATACAAAAGCTTGCTTCTGTAAATGCGCATCTATGGAATCCAACTTTCGTATATGCACATATACAAAAGCATTTATAAAATCAGGCTTCCATATATGCGCATATATTGAAGCCTACTTTCGTAAATGCACATTTATGAAAAAATGTTGCCATAAATTTACATTTATGTAATATTGCTTCCATATATGTGCATTTATGAAATGGAAGAAGGGTTTCGTAAATGTGCATACATAAAATCTTTCTTCCATATATGCGCATATACAGAAGACAACTTTGGTAAATGTGCATATAAAGAAGGTTTTGTTGTGAAGGGTCAAGAACAAAAACTATGAAAACTCGTCGAATCCTTATATGGCCTAAAACAAGAACTGTGAGATTGGTATGAATAGATAACTAAGCATATTCTAAAATTGAATTTCAAAAAATAAGCTTGATATTCGCAATAATATTTTTGATGGCGAAAGAGTCCTCATTAAGTTTGATATTATTTATCACTTTTTATGAGAATGGTTGTAAATAAATAACTTAATTTTTTAACAAAATTGTATTCTTTATTTTCATAAATATATTCTAGACCTATTGCTTGGGATTGTAAGAAACAATAGGTTATTTCACTTTCTTTATTAGAAGCAGAGTATCGAGCAGCGGTTAATGCAAGTCAAGAATCCTTGTGGCTTCGACAGATCATTTCAAAGTTTGGATTCTAGAAGCAACATCTAACCAGCCTCTAGAATGACAATCTGATTTCCATCAAGATCACCAAATATCTAGTTCACCATCAATGTAGCAAACACATTGAGCTACACATGCACTTCATCAAAAATTTAATTCATGATCAAGTTATTGAGGTGCTCTTTTTCTCTACAGAAGATTAAGTTGCAGACATTTACACAAATTCTGTTAGATAAGTGATTTTTTCAAAACTTCGATCTATGTTATGATTTTAGAAAATTTTCATTAAGGGGGTATAGGTTTTAATGCCTCCTTCCTTCACATATTGTGTCACCTTTGTAAATCATTCAATCCTATCTCAAGTTTTTCTTAAGGGGGGATGTTAGGATATTTAGAAATACATTAGGATTTAGTTAAGATCAACATGGTCTAATGTGTCATTAGGTTAAAGTGTGTGTCTTAGTTTGTTTCTTTAGTATGCATTAGTATGCATTTGTAATTTGCTGGTCATGCTATGTTCCTGACATAGAGTGATTTCACAACTCATATTATCCTCATCTTAACGACTACATTGATTTGTGGCTTAACATCTTATTGTTCCATGATCTCTATTTAAATAAAACCGAGGGTCATTTGTTGATGATCAATTGTGAGAAAATCTCTTATAATATTTTTATTTTTCATTAATAAATTGCTTCAAGTGGCTATGCTGGTTGGGTTTGTGGATGTTCCCCATAAGGGTTTTACCAGGTAAAAACATTGGTGTGTTGATATTTGATCCAGTTGTGCACGTGTTTATTGAAGGTGTTTTTCCTTTATTGGAATACATGTGTTGTCTAACATTCACTGGGTAGGCCATCATATCCTATACTCTTGTCTTTGTGAAATATTTACGGAACTCCAAGAATCTCCTCCTTTCCCACCTCAACCATGAGGCTTTGATTGTCCTTAGGTTCCACAAAATGAGGGAAGAAACTATAAATAAAAATTATGGCATTGATGGTGGCATGATTATCTTCTTTAAACAAGGTTTGAAAGTATATAACCCCTTCGACAACTTTGATAGGAAAGTTTTCAAACCATGTGTCGTCCTCTTTATCTATTTTCCAAACAAAGTTTATATATTTTATGTTGTAGGAAAATGATGAAATAATTTTGTGGTGCCACCCCTTGCTTGGAGCTGGATCGCCCTACTCTTTAGACATCATTCCTTCTCTTTATCTAGAAGGGTATTTCTTCTTTTATTTTTAAGTTGACTCAATTTAGCCTTTTGAGAGTCCAATAAAAAAACCAAAACCCTATGTTGAAAGCCTTGAGGCTAGGGCCTATCCCACCTCTGGGAGGATTCTATCATTCTATTTTGTTTTTTATTTTTACCATTGCATTACTACTTATTTATCATTTTTCATAATTTAAAGGTGGAATTGAATTGTTGGTGATTCATTGACTCCAAGAGTCCTTAAGTTTTTGGAAAAAGTCTTTTTCTACAAGCCATTTATGGTTTAGCTTAAAGAGGCTCTGTGGTTTATATAATTCTTTTGTAAAATATTGAGTAGGACCGAAACAACAATATTGTATTATGAATACACACTAACTTATTTTTAAATTGAAAAGTTGGGATTAAATGTTTGGAAAATATTGAAAGCAAATATATATATGGAAATTTTGGAGAAGATGAATTGAAAAAATATAAGTAATTTTCTGTTAATTATTTTTCTTTCTTATTTTACATTTCATATTCAAACTATTAAAAAAATCTTTATAAGTGTTCACAATATAAAATAACTTTTTTGATTTGGTTGTTACATCATATAATAATATGAAATATAAAATATGATTTTTTGGTTTTGTTCCTTTTTATCATATAACACCAATATAAAATATGAAGTGGGACTTTTAGTTTTGTTGTTACATTGGTGTGGTACTCTTTATGGTTAATTAAGTGTTTGATTTGTCTTTCTTTGTTTAAAAAAAAAGTCATTTTTCAAAACATTATATATATGCTTTCAATTTATGTTTTTCTTAGATCCAAGTTACATTAATAATTTTTAATTTGTATGTTATGTATATAAAATTTAATAAGATATAAATTTGATGATTTTAATAATATTAATAATATATAAATAAATTTAAATTTTTATTTTATATTTTTTATTTAAAAGAATTATATTTAATAATTTATAATTTTTTTTATAAATTTAAATTAAAAATATAAAATACAAATTTAAAATTTAATCTACTAACATATCAAATTTTATTAATAATTATTTATGTAAAAAAAAGTTATGGAAATAAATTTTGTAAATTTTTTTGAAATGTTCAATTTTTTAAAACTAACCTCCAATTTAATAACTATTAGTTTAAAAAAAACATTTAAAACAAAGCATTATATTAAATGTGTTTTCTCTCTAATATATAAAATGAATTTTTTTTCAAGATAATGAATATATTTTATATAATAAAAATACCTTCAAATAAATGGCAATTAATATATTTTATATAATAAAAATACCTTCAAATAAATGGGTGAAGAAAAATATTGCAATGTGTTTTCTCTCCTTTAATATATAAAATGAACCTTTTTTCAAGATAATGAATATATTTTATATAATAAAAATACCTTCAAATAAATGGCGTGAAGACAAATATTGCAAACATTTTGGAGGTTTTCAATATGTGACACCATTATATAAACATTCCAATCACATTGGAGAGATTTTTAATATGTGAAGATTATATAAAGTTGAATAGCGAATATTGTATCTATTAATTTTCTATAATAAATTATTGAATCCAATCACTTTATATTTTAATTTTTTTATTATTATAAATAAATTAAGATGATTAAGTTTTATTTATGCAATTCATCAATGAAATTTATAGTTTATTTTCAAATTAAAGTTTAAAGGATGAGGAAAAAGAAAGATTACATTTGACATGACAAATCCGAATAGAAACTTGATAAGGTTTTTTTTTCCCCGATTGGCATGAAGCTTGTATCTTCGGTTCAAGTCGTATTCTTTAATCGGCACTTTATTTGAAATCAAACACGATAGCCTTTTGGGTTGAAAATTGGATTTTTCTTATTTTAGTGTAGTTAAAATAAGATTAAAAATTTAATTGGTCGTTTTTAAAATAATTCATTTTTCATCCTTCCCCTCCTTTACCTGCAGGCTGCAATCGGGCCTTTGATACAATATATGCAAATAAAGGGAAGTTTCAACAATGCTGCAATCAATCTTATCATTTGATATTATTATTGTTTTTTCCACTTCTCACAAAGAGAATCTCAGAGAATCTTGGAATTAACAGGGATGGAATTGTTAAAATTTTAATTAAAAAGTATTTAGGCAAGTGTTTCTCATCCCTAGGGGCCTAAGGGGTGAGAAAGTGCCTAATGTGGGCCCTAGTTATTTAATTTGTGAGATGCAAATTAAAAGGTGACTTTATGACTTTAGTGAGGGTGAGTGAAGAGACACTCAATCTCAACCACTCATCTAATCCAATCTCAACCATTGCATTAAGAAACTCCTCACCTACCTCATGAGATCGATTAGGGTTGGAGGGCACACCCATTGTTGGGTTATTCATTCATTGTTGAGAGAGCAAGAGAGAAATAATTTTCGAGAAACAAGAAAGAGGCCATTTCTGAGAGATAGGGCACGCATTCCAAGGAAAAATACTAGCACAAAAATTGAGGCAAAAGGTTCAGCATACATAGGAGGTCATACAGTATGGATTTCAGGGCCCGTATAGTCTTTTGTGTGCACAAAAATAGAGGCAACAGACAACATTTAATTATATCCGTATGGTATGGATTTATCAGTCCGTATAGCCATGATTTGGCCCAAATTTCGAGAAGTTATAGAAAGTCGTACTCAGGTCATACCATACAGATTCCGTACAGGTCCATACAGTCCTTTCTTGGCATGGAAATCGAGGCAGGTTGTTGTATGGTGTTTATGGAAAGATTGGCACAATTTTCAAAGTAGTCGTACAACCATTAATGGACCCAGAAAGTTGTTGAAGCTGTTGGCATGGATTTCTAGGCAGTCGTACAACCATTTGGTGGCACAGAGATCGAGGAGAAGACCTGTAATTTATTGCAGAAAATTATGGAAAGAGTTTTGAGGAGTTTGGCTCATTTTCTTGTGTGAAGACTTCTCACGGTTATTGAGATAAGTTTGTCATTAAATTTATGAAGATAAACATGTTGTAACAGAATTTGTCTGAAGCTCCTAAACAATAAAAATCTCCCTCTCTCACTGGTTTTCCCCATTGTGGGTTTTTTCAAGGTCATTGTTAGACCGAAAATATCTGTGTCAATATTTTCTGAGTTTTATGTGCTACTGATATTTTATTTCTATGTTATAAATGATATTCAGAATCCTCATGTTTCAGTTCTGAAAATTATTTTTGTTGAGTTTTATTTGTTGTTATAAAACTGGGTTTGGGAATTAAACATTGGCTGAAAAATTAGCGAGACTGAAACTGGGTTGGGCTCTGAAATTTAACATGGTATCAGAGCTGAGTTAAGAGAAGCAGAGATATTTCAGCAAGTCAGAAAGTTGGGACAACAGTCACTTCACAGGGAAGGATTTTGAATTTATCATTTTCAGCTAAAAAGGGTCAATGGCTACTGGTTTGAGAGTTGAGGACAGACTTGATGGGGGCAACAAATTTTGGTGCTTGGAAGGAGAGGATGATCTTGTTGTTGCAATAAAATAAGTTCTGGGACATTGTGGAAAATACCACAATTCATTATGTAGTGGTACCTACTGATGCTACTCTTCTTGCATCTTACACTAAGAAGAGTATCAAAGCTAAGAGGGTTATTCTTGATGCCAACAAGGACCAGTTGATTCCTCACTTGATGGTGAAGGAAAATTCCTATGAGATGTGGGAGTATTTGACAAAATTGTACCAGGGTACTAATGGGAATCAAAATATGGTTTTGAAGGAAAAACTAAATAGCATAAAAATGACCAAGGCCGAAAATGTGTTCACATACCTTACTAGATTGGCAGGTGAGAGATGAGCTTGGAGTTGTGGTGGAGGCCATAGTTGATAGTGAGATTATGAGAACATCATTGAATGCAGTTTCCAAACAGTGGGTTGTTTTTGTGGAGGGAATTGGTTCTAGGGAGAAGCTTCCCAACTGGGAACGTTTTTGGGATGAATTTGTTTAGGAGGAGACCCAAAGAGGTTCTGTACATGGAAGTTCATCTACAGGTCATGAGGAGGAGAATGTGGCTCTTGCTACCACTAGAAAGAAGAAGTTCAAAAAGGGTCCAAAGGGAGGAAACAAACCCAAGAGTGAAGGGAAGAAAGACATGAGCAAAGTCAAGTGCTTTGCATGCCATAAGTTTGGGCACTGTGTAGGTTAGTGTCCTAACAAGAAAAAGAAACAAAAAATAGCTTCAGCAGTGGTGGAAGAGTTTTCCACCAAGTTTGACAAGGAGTTTTCCTTGGTTGTGTATCTATCCACGAGGACCACTCATTTAGATACTTGGTATATTGATAGTGGTGCCTCTCACCAAATGACATGGGCTCGTGAGCACTTGAAATACCTCACATAGATTGGATATGTTGAGGTAGTGCTTGGAGATGACCGGGAGGTCAAGGCAGTCGGTTGCAGGATTGTATCATTTCAGAGGAAGTATTTGCCTCCCATGTCTTTGACAGAGGTTCTATATGTTCCAGGCTTGAAGAAGAACTTAGTGTCATCTTTTGTTATTGAGGAGAGGGGCTATGAGGTCTTTTTATGTGATGGGTAGGTGATCCTTTACCCAAAGGAATCTAGTATCACTTCGGCCAAAGTGATTGGGACTAGACATGAGAATATGTACGAGCTTATGTTCCAGCCAGAAAGAGCATTGATTCATACTAACAGCAGCAGTGACCTATGTGAGCTATGTCACAGGAGGATGGCACATTTTCACCATGGGGCTTTGAGGGTACTGAGGGAGATGGTGACAAGAGTTCCATATTTCAGTTGATAGCACCATGAGTTGTGCGAGGGGTGTGCTTTGGGAATGTAAACCAAGACTTCTTTTCTAAGAAGTGATAGTAGAGCAGTAGGGATTCCTTATCTTATACATTCATATGTATGTGGCCCGATGTCTTTGACATTGTTGACTGATTTTCTATACTATGTTGTATTCATTGACGACTTCTCATCGAAGTCTTGGATTTTCTTCATGAAGACCAAAGGATAGGTCTTCAGTCGGTTCCAAGAGTTCGAAGATCTTGTGGAGAACCAGATAGGGAATAAAATCAGATTTCTAAGGATGAACAATGGGGGTGAGTATACCTCCAAGGAGTTCATGGACTTCTGTGCAGGAGAGGGCATCATGAGAGAGTTGAATGTTCCTTACAACTCACAACAAAATGGGGTTGCAGAGAGGAAGAAGAGGGCCATTGTTGGGGCTACGAGATCAATGCTACATGATCAGAGGCTTCCACTATTTCCATGGGCTGAGGCGTGCTACACTGCAGTTTATCTATAGAACATGAGTCCTCACAAGGTTGTGGGGAGCAGGAAAAATCCTGGGGTGGGGGATCTTCGGATTTTTTGGTGCATCACTTATTCACATGTCCCTTATGAGAAGAGAACAAAGATGGAGCCCACGATAGAGAGAGGGATATTTGTTGGGTACAATGAGACTTCAAAGGCTTTTTCTATATACCTTCCTTCCTCGAGGAAGACTGTCTTGAGGAGGGATGTCACATTTGAGGAGGACGAAGACTTTAGGAAGTCTAGAGGGAAAAATAAGGGTGAGAAGTCTTCACCTCATATTCAGGTGAGTCAGTAGCAGACTAAAGTGACATAGACTTTGGGGCCACTAGTTTCAGGGACGACAGGTTCACTGGTGACAGGGCCACAATATTCAGGTTTGCAGGCGACTGGTCCACAGATTTTAAGATCAAGTACTCCAGAGTCTACTTCAAGGTCACTATCTTAAGGAGATGGGGTTGAGCAAGGAGAGTCCCCTCCACGGGACACTACTTCAGAGAGGAGGAAGCCCAAGTGGCTTCATGATACTTTGAGGGAGGCATAATATTCAGTGGGGAATCCTAGATAGGATTTGAGGGAGAGTAAACTTCCCAAGAGGTTTTACAGCTACATCTCGATGGTGAGTAGTATTCGAGAGTCTGAGCCTTCCACTTTTGAGGAGGCTTATGGTAGACAGGTTTGGAGAGATGCCATGATGGAAGAGTACAATTCCATCATGAAGAACAATGTCTGGGAAGTTCTTCCTAGACCTAAGGGGAAGTCAGTGGTTACTTCCAGGTGGCTCTATAAACTAAAGCATGCTACATATGACAGCATTGAGAATTAAAAAGCTCGCTTTGTGGCTCAGGGGTTTTCACTGGTTGAGAGAGTCGACTATGATGAGACCTTTGCACCGATTGCTAGATATACTTCGATCAGGGTAGTGATATCCATTGCAGTAGAGATGGGTTGGAAGATCCACCAGATGGATGTGAAGATCGCATTTCGGAATGGTCTTATACAGGAGGAGGTATATATTGAGCATCCATTGAGATTTTAGGTGAACGAGAGAGTGTCTCATGTGTGTATATTGAAGAAGGCATTTTATGGGCTGAAACAAGCTCCCAGAGCTTGGTATTCGAGGATAGATGCCTATTTGCAATAGTTGGGTTTTGAGAAGAGTGAGGGGGATCCCAACCTATACTACATTGTGGTTGGAGAGGATCATCTCATTCTTCTGTTATATGTAGATGATCTATTCATTACAGGGGAAGAGAGGCTCATCAAAAGGTGAAAGGAAAGCCTTGATTCAAAGTTCGAGATGACTGATATCGGACTGATGCATTACTTTTTGGGATTGGAGGTTTGGCAGGAGCCTAGACACATCCTCCCGAGACAAGGGAAGTATGCGTGTGACATTCTGAGTAGATTTTAGATGGAGGATTGTAGGCCCATGACCACTCCCATGATTACCAATTGGAAGAAGATTCATGCTTATGAGTCACAGTTGGTGGATGCCACTTCGTATCATTAGTTGATCGGGTCCTTGATGTATTTGGTCAATATGAGGCCAGATATTTGTTTTGTTGTCAACACTCTCAGTCAGTTCATTGTAGAACCTAGGAGAGTACACTAGGTATCTTTGTGGTACGGTAGATTATGGTCTGGACTATCAGAGAGGATATGGAGTTCATTTGGTTGGCTATACATATTCGGATTGGGAAGGATGTGTCAGTGACAAGAAGAGTACTTTAGGGTGTTGTTTTAGATTGGGCTCATGAGATGTTTCTTGGTTCATTCGAAAGAAAAAGTCAGTGGATTTGAGTTCTGTAGAGGTTGAGTGTATGGAAGCCATTCAGGCTAGTTGTGAGGCCCTTTGGCTTCGCAAGTTGTTGGTGGGATTGTTCGGTGTGTAGTTGAGGACTACCATGATTTACTGTGATAATTAGAGTTCCATCAAACTCTTGGAGAATCTAGTTTTTCATGAAAGGTCTAAGCATATCGAGATTCTTTATCACTTCATCCGTGTCTATGTTCAGAGAGGATTTGTGGAGCTACAATACATATCTGCATAGGAGCAGGTTGCAGACATACTCACCAATGCATTGAGCAAAGCCAAGTTTGTATTTTGCAGGGACAAGCTTGGAGTGGTGAGTAACACTTTCCTCGGTAAGAGGGAGTGTTAAAATTTTAATTAAAAAGTACCTAGGCAAGTGTTTCTCATCCCTAGGTGCCTAAGGGGTGATAAAGTGCCTAATGTGGGCTCTAGTCATTTAATTTGTGAGATGCAAATTAAAAGGTGACTTTATGAATTTAGTGAGGGTGAGTGAAGAGACACTTAATATCAACTACTCGTCTAATCCAATCTCAACCGCTGGATTAAGAAACTCCTCACCTACCTCATGCGATCGATTAGGGTTGGAGGTCACACCCATTGTTGGGTTGTTCATTCATTGTTGAGAGAGCAAGAGAGAGAGAATTTTCGAGCAAGAAGAAAGAGGCCATTTCTGAGAGCTAGGGAAAGCAATCCAAGGCATAATACTAGCACATAAATCAAAGAAAAAGGTTGAGCATACACAAGAGGCCATATAGTACAAATTTTATGGTTTGTACAGTCTTTTATGTGCACAGAAATCAAGGCAGCATACAACATTTAATTATGTCCATACGATACAGATTTATTAGTTCGTATAGTCGTACTTTGGCACAAATTTCAAGGAGGGACAGGCAATCGTACTCAGGCCATACTGTACAGATTCCATACAGGTTCATACAGTCAATTCTTGGCATAGAAATCGAGGCAGGTTGTTGTGTGGTGTTTTTGGAAAGTTTGGCACAATTTTCAAGGTGGTCGTACAACCATTAATGCACCCAAAAAATTGCTAAAGTTGTTCGCACAAATTTCTATGCAGTTGTACAGCCATTTGGAGGCATAAAGATCGAGGAGCAGACCTATAATTTATTGCAGAAAATTCTAGAAAGAGTTTTGAGGAGTTTGGCTCATTTTCTTGTGTGAAGACTTCCCATGGTTATCGAGATAAGTTTGTCATTAAATTTCTAAAGATGAACATATTATAACATAATTTATCTGAAGCTCCTAAATAATAAAAATCTCCTCGTCTCACTAGTTTTCCCCTTGTGGGTTTTTCCAGGGTTGTTGTTAGACCAAAAAACTCCATGTCAATATTTTTTGAGTTTTATGTGTTGCTGATATTTTATTTCTGCACTATAAACAATGTTCAGAATCCTCATGTTTTAGTTCTGAAAATTATTTCTGTTGACTTTTATTTGTTGTTATAAAACTAGGTTTGGGCATTAAGCATTGGGTGAAAAATCAGCGATACTGAAACTGGGTTGGGCTTTGAAATTTTACATGGTATCAGAGATGAGTTAATAGAAGCAGAGATATTTCAGCAAGTCATAAAGTTGGGACGACAGTGACTTCACAGGGAAGAATTTTGAATTTGTCATTTTCATCAAAAAAGAGTCAATGGCTACAAGTTTGAGAGTTGAGGACAGACTTTATGGGGCAACAAATTTTGGTTCTTGGAAGGAGAGGATGATCTTGTTGTAGCAAGAAAATGAGTTGTGGGACATTGTGGAAAATACCTCAACTCATCTTGTAGTGTTACCTACTGATGGTACTCTTCTTGCAGCTTACACTAAGAAGAGTATCAAGGCTAAGAGGATTATTCTTGATGTCATCAATGACCATTTGATTCCTCACTTGACGGGGAAGGAAAATTCCTATGAGATGTGGGAGTCTTTGAAAAAATTGTACCAAATTACTAATGAGAACCGAAAGATGGTTTTGAGGGAAAAACTAAAGATCATAAAAATGACCAAGGCTAAAAATGTGGTCACATACCTTACTAGATTGACACAAGTGAGAGATGACCTTGGAGCTGTGGGGGAGGCTACAGTTGACAGTGAGCTTGTGAGAACAACATTGAATGAAGTTTCCAAAAAATGGGCTTCTTTTGTGGAGGGCATTATTGCTAGGGAGAAGCCTCCCAACTGAGAACATCTTTGGGATGACTTTGCTCAGGAGGAGACTTAGAGAGGTTATGTACATGGAAGTTCATCTACAGGTCATGAGGAGGAGAATGTGGCTCTTGCTACCACTAGGAAGAAGAAGTTCAAAAAGGGTCCAAAGGGAGGAAAAAAGCCCAAGGGTGAAGGGAAGAAAGACATGAGAAAAGTCAAGTGCTTTGCATGCCATAAGTTTGGGCACTATGTAGGTTAGCGTCCTAGCAAGAAAAATAAAAAAACAACAGCTTCAACAATGGTGTAAGACTTTTCCACCAAGTTTGACACAGAGTTTTCCTTGGTTGTGTGTC
This sequence comes from Picea mariana, assembly GCA_032191745.1. Classification (NCBI taxonomy): domain Eukaryota; kingdom Viridiplantae; phylum Streptophyta; class Pinopsida; order Pinales; family Pinaceae; genus Picea; species Picea mariana. Next base: position 15,642 of record JASDQU010100228.1, on the reverse strand, counting down.
TATCCATGAGGACCACTCATTCAGATACTTGGTATATTGACAGTCGTTCCTCTCGCTATATGACAAGGGTTCATGAGAACTTGCCAAACCTCACATAGATTAGAGATGTTGAGGTAGTTCTTGGAGATGACTAGGAGGCCAAGGAAGTTGGTTGTGAGACTATATCATTTCAGAGGGAGTATTTTCCTCCCATGTCTTTGAAAGAGGTTCTATATGTTCCGGGCTTGAAGAATAAATTAGTGTCAATTTCTTATATTGAGGAGAGGGGATATGAGGTCTTGTTCCATCATGGGTAGGTGGTCCTTTACCCAAAGGGGTCTAGTATCAATTCGTCTAAAGTTATTGGGACTAGACATGAGAAGTTGTACAAGCTTATGTTCTAGCCAGAAAGAGCATGGATTCATACTACCAGTAGTAGTGACCTATGTGAGCTATGGAACAAGAGGATGGCACATTTGCACCATGGGGATTTGAGGGTACTGAGCGAGATGGTGATAGGAGTTCCATATTTTAGTTCATATCCCCATGAGTTGTGAAAGGGTTGTTCTTTGGAAAAGTACACCAAGACTTCTTTTCCGATCAGTGACAGTAGAGAAACAAGGATTCTTGATCTTATAGATTCAGATGTATGTGGCCCGATGTCTTCAACATTGTTGACTTGTTTTTTATACTATGTTGTAATCATTGATAACTTCTCATGGAAGTCTTGGATTTTCTTCATGAAGACCAAAGGAAAGGTCTTCAGTCGGTTCCAAGAGTTCAAAGCTCTTGTGGAGAACTAGACAGGGAATAAATTCATAGTTATGAGGACATACAATGGGGGTGACTATACCTCAAAGGCATTCATGGAATTCTGTGCAGGAGAGGGCATCAAGAGGGATTTGACTATTCATTACAACCCACAATATAATGGGGTTGTAGAGAGGAAGAAGAGGTCCATTGTTGGGGCTGCGAGAGCCATGCTACATGATCAGGGGATACCACTATTTCTGTGCGTTGAGGCATGCTACATTGTAGTTTATATCAAGAACAGGAGTCCTCACAAGGCTGTGGGGAGCATGACTGCCAAGGAGGTTTTTTTCTGTGAAGAAACCTGAGCTGGGGCACCTTCATATTTTTGGGTGAATCACTTATTCACATGTCCCTTCTGAGAAGAGGACAAAGTTGCGGCAAAGAGATGGATCTTTGTTGGGTACAGTGAGACCTCAAAGGGTTTTCGTATATACCTTCATTCCTCGAGGAAGAATGTATTGAGGAGGGATGTCATATTTGAGGAGGACAGAGCCTTTAGGAAGTCTACAGGGATAGATAAGGGTGAGCAGTATTCACCTTAGATTCAGATGAGTCTACAACAAACTACAGTGACAGAGAGTTTGCGACCACCAGTTTCGGGGACGACAGGTTCACAGGTGACAGGGCCACAATATTCAGGTCTGCAGGCCACTAGTCCATAGGTTTCAGGATCAACTACTCTAGAGTCTACTTCAGGATCACTATCTTCAGGAGATGGGGTTGAGCAAGAAAATTCCCCTCCACAGGACACTACTTCAGAGAGGAGGAAGCCCAAGTGGCTTTAGGATACTTTAAGGGAGGCACAAGGTTCGGTGGGGAATCCCAGACAGGCAGTGACGGAGAGTAAACCACCCAAGAGGTTTTGTAGCTACATCATGATGAAGATTAGTATTTGGGAGTTTGAGCCTTTCACTTTTGAGGAGGCTTTTGGTAGATAGTTTTGGAGAGATTCCATGATGGAAGAATACAATTCCATCATGAAGAACAATATCTAGGAAGTTGTTCCTAGACCTGAGGGGAAGTCAGTGGTGACTTCCAGGTGGCTCTATAAACTAACACATGCTGCAGATGGTAGAATTGAGAATTACAAATCTCTCTTTGTGGCTTGGGGGTTTTCACAGGTTGAGGGAGTTGACTATGATGAGACCTTTGCGTCAGTTTCTAGATATACTTCGATCAGGGTAGTGATCTCCATTGCAGCATAGATGGGTGGGAATATCCACTAGATGGATGTGAACACCACATTTCTAAATGGTCTTATACAATAGGAGGTATATATTGAGAAGCCATTGGGATTTTAGGTGCATGAGAGATAGTCTCATGTGTGTAGACTGAAGAAGGCATTATATGGGCTGAAACAAGCTCCCAAAGCTTGGTATTCGAGGATAGATGCCGATTTGCAGCAGTTGGGTTTTGAGAAGAGTGAGGTGGATCCCAACCTATACTACATTGTGGTTGGAGAGGATCATCTCATTCTTCTGCTATATGTGGATGATCTATTCATTATAGGGCCATAGAGACTCATCAAAATCTACAAGGAAAGCCTTGCTTTAGAGTTCGAGATGACTGATATCGGATTGATGCATTACTTTTTGGGATTGGAGGTTTGGCAGGAGCCTGGACACATCGTCTTGGGATAGGGGAAGTATGTGTGTGACATTCTGAGCATATTTTAGATGGAGGATTGTAGGCCCATGACCATGAACATGATTACCAACTATAATAATCTTCATTCTTTTGAGTCACAGTTGGTGGATTCCAATTTGTATTGTCAGTTGATCGGGTCATTGATTTATTTAGTCAATACCAAGCCAGATATTTTTTTTGGTTTCAACACTCTCAGTCAGTTCATCGTGGATCCTAGGAGAGTGCACTGGGTGGAAACAAAACATGTGCTCGGGTATCTTTGTGGTATGGTATGGTAGATTATGGTCTGGACTATCAGAGAGGATATGGAGTTCATTTGGTTGGCTATACAGATTCATATTGGGCAGGATGTGTTAGTGACACAAAGAGTACTTCAGGGTGTTTTTTCAGATTGGGCTCAACAGTTGTGTCTTGGTTCAGTCAGATGCAAAATTCAGTGGCTTTGAGTTCTACAGAGGCTGAGTATATGGAAGCTAGTCAGGCCAGTTGTGAGGCCCTTTGGCTTCGCAAGTTGCTGGTGGGATTGTTCGGTGTGGAGTTGAGGCCTACCGTGATTTACCGTGATAATCAGAGTTGCATCAAATTCTCAAAGAATTTGGTTTTTCATGACAAGTCTAAGCATATTGAGATTCATTATCACTTCATCCATGACTATGTTTAGAGAGGAGATGTGGAGCTATAGTACACATCTACAGAGGAGCAGGTTGCAGACATACTCACCAAAGCATTGAGCAGAGCCAAGTTTGTATTTTTCGGGGAGAAGCTTGGATTGGTGAGTAAGACTTTCCTCGGTAAGAGGGAGTGTTAAAATTTTAATTAAAAAGTACCTAGGCAAGTGTTTCTCATCCTTATGCGCCTAAGGGGTGAGAAAGTGCCTAATGTGGGCCCTAGTCATTTAACTTGTGATATGAAAATTAAAAGGTGACTTTATGACTTTAGTGAGGATGAGTGAAGAGACACTCAGTCTAAACCACTCATCTAATCCAATCTCAACCATTGGATTAAGAAACTCCTCACCTACTTCATGAGATCAATTAGGGTTGGAGGGCACACCCATTGTTGGGTTGTTCATTCATTGTTGAGAGAGCAAGAGAGAGAGCATTTTCGAGCAACAATAAAAAATCCATTTCCGAGAGCTAGGGTACGCATTCCAAGGTAGAATACTAGCACAAAAATTGAGGTAAAATGTTCAACATACAAAGGAGGTCATATAGTACAGATTTCAGGGTTCGTATAATCTTTTTTGTGCATAGAAAATCGAGGCAGTAGACAACCTTTAATTATGTCTATATGGTACAGATTTATCAGTCCATACAGTCATACTTTGGCACATATTTTAAGAACAAATAGACAATCGTACTCAGGCCATATCGTACGGATTCCATACAGGTTTGTACAGTCATTTCTTAGCACAGAAATCGAGGTAGGTTGTTGTGTGGTATTTCTGTAAATTTTGGCATAGTTTTCAAGGTGACCGTATAGCCATTAATGCACCCACAAAATTGTTGAAGATTTTGGCACAAATTTCTAGGCGTACAACCATTTGGAGGCATAGAGATCGAGGAGCAAACCTGTAATTTATTGCAGAAAATTATCGAAAGAGTTTTGAGGAGTTTGGCTCATTTCTTGTGTGAATACTTGGCACAGTTATCGAGATAAATTTGTCATTAAATTTATGAATATGAACATGCTGTAACATAATTTCTCTGAAGCTCCTAAATAATAAAAATCTCCCTCTCTCATTGGTTTTCCCCTTGTGTGTTTTTCCAGGGTCGTTGTTAGATTGAAAATCTCTGTTTCAATATTTTCTGAGTTTTATGTGCTGCTGATATTTTATTTATGCGTTATAAATGATGTTCAAAATTCTCATGTTTTAGTTCTGAAAATTAATTTTGCCAAGTTTTATTTGTTGTTATAAAACTGGGTTTGGCCATTAAACATTGGTTGAAAAATCATCGAGACTGAAACTGGGTTGGGGTATGAAATTTTACATGAATAAAATATTATGTGAATTTTTATGTGAATTCATCTTATACTTTCATTTCTTCATATCTTCGCAATCTCATCCCGAACTCTGCACTCTCAAGCAGCTTGAAATCCCATTCGGGAAAGTAAAACTAATTGGAACGACAAACCTTCCAATCGAAGATCTTTCTTCCCCGACAATTTCCAGTAAAAGTATTCCAAAACTATACACATTTGATTTATATGTAACAGGGACCAGAGCTCTGTCACACACCTCTGGCACAACATAACCCGACATCCCTCTCGCGACAGTCGTTGAGATATGGTTTCCTCCCTTCCCACAAAATTTTACGAAACCAAAATCAAACTTTTGGTGTGACATCCACATCCAGCTATATATTGTGAGGTTTGATGTCGAAGTGTATGATGCACTTCTCACAATCTTGGTGTAAATCTACAATTCCATGAGAAACACCCAAATCCATTGAGTACAATTGTTCCCGGCTCAACACTCTTCCCATCTCCTTTTCATCAAATATAAATTTCTCGAGAGATCCATTAAGCATGAATTCATATACCAATGCGCTTGTACATTACAAAAAGCAATATTCTTGTACAGTCCCAGGTAGAGAAAAGGGAATTTGCAAGGCCACAACTTGAGGGTGGAAATGGTATGAGTCTACTCTGCTGCGGTCAGGAGCTAGAAAAAAAAAGGAAAAAATGAATGAGGATATTACCTGCATGGCCATTCAATGCACTGCCAGGACAAGGGTTAACATGGAACCATATATCATAAGATGTACTACAAAACCCAACTAGAGAATGTTATAAAAATTCAATGAATGTTGCATTGAGAACCTAAAACCCTCCAGTTGTGACTGCAATAAGGTTATAATAATTTGTGTTTCCCATAACAACTATTTGTTAAGCATTTCAACTTGTTGGGACCCAAGAAACTCCCAACGCTCGTTCGATTGCCACCACTTTGATTCAAACTTTCACTCAAAAAGCGATTGTATGAGGTCATTAAAAAATCCCATGTCCCATTGCATCTTTCTTTCCAATGAAGCGCTAGTTTAAATTTGAAATTATTTCCATGAAGCACGCTAGTTTAAATTTCAAATTTCAAATTTTCAACTGCAGCACGATGGTGGTTGTTGGAATTTTATGAGAGGTATTAGTATTTCATTGAGACCATCAATTATATGTACCTTAACTCAATGGAGAAACTCATCGAAGATTTGGTGGATGGCATCAATAGGCTGGATGGAGGATGCATGCATGGCATGCACCGACGGATGCAACACACTGCATGGTCATGCTGAACCCATATCATCCACGGAAAACCTAAAAGGAAATAGAAACCGAAGCGACCCACCCAACGTTGTAGGGAGGAGGTCTTCAAGCTAAGTACAGACATCAAGGATGGCCACGGGATGGTCATTCTCCATGGAAGCATGGATGGGAAGCCTGCTGACAGAGTCTTAAAGACTCTGCAGCATGATGGATATTTCTTGTTGACTTCGAGTGAGCTTGGGCACAGATGAGGCGATGGGGAGACCTCGACATATTGAACCAACATGATGAAATGGTTTAGTTGAACGAGTCATATTGAGGTGAACTTGGGTCCACTTAATATGATGTAACTTTCTAAGTACATGGAAATGATCTTATGATAAGTGGATGCCTCTTTGAGCTAAATATCATTGATCAATAAGCTGGAAAGAAACAATAAACAAGGAAACATGTGGTAGTCTTGTTCAGGGGTTGGCACCCCAGGTTTTATTAGAGTGACTAAGTGAAAAAAACAAAGACAATACCTACAATATGTAGGCCTATGGATGATTCAACGATTTATTTGTACGAAGTTGTAATAAGTTGTGGGCAGTCTTGTTAAAGTCAATTTACCTTGATATATGCTTGATATCTTTGTATTGTTGTAATTGTGTTGCAGGAAATGGACAAGCTTCCCTCTTTGTAACATATGTAACACACACACACACACACACACACACACATATATAAGGGTGTTAAAATATAAGGAGAACACCTTATATTTGAGGTTTTTGCAGAGGTTTTTAGTGTTACAAAATTTGGAAAAAAAATCGAAAAAACCTCTTCTACAACCTCCATTATTGGAATAAGTGACTCATCATCATAAAAAATGGGATAACATAAAGGTCCACAATAATCAAAATGAAACAAATATGTGATTGTTACACTCATTGGTAACATGTCCTCATGCAATTGGGACAATATGTCGAGTACATTATACAAAATCCCTAATTTTCACAGAGAAATATTACAAAACATACAACTTGTAGTAGCACTCAATTATATTAATTTTCATTTGACATAGTTTGAACTACTATACTTTCTAGAGCTCCTTGCATGTCCCTTTTCTTCATCACTTTTTAGGCGATATTGTACTTTGATTATTTAACCTAATGTTTTCTCGATCACCTTGTTTTTTATGCTCCAACTCTTCATGTTCCCTATACAAGCATATAAATAAAGTGTAATAAGTATATATACATTTATGCATAGTAGAATATACATGATTGCGTAAATAAAGAAATTTACGATAACAACGATTGTTTCATAAACAATACACATTCTTTTGAAACCATGTTGAAAGTCGTCTCTCAAAATATGTTATGTTGGATGTACTCCATACTTTGTTTCTTGCATGTTTAATACACCAATTGTTCCATTAATTATAAAAGAAAGGAAGTTAAACAACATAGCTACTTACAAATTGTTCAATTAAACCTTGATACTTCAACATATACTCATAGCCCATAATTAACTCAATGTCTATCAACTCCTCAATTGGATTTTCTTTGTATGTTAGCACGTATTAGAAGATATCCATAGATGACTGTAAATTAATTATTTAAATATAAATATCATAACAAAAATGAAATTTTAAGTAAGACCGAAAAAGTAAGTACTCACAAACTTTGCGATAAACCCTTTTATTATGCGTCGTCCTGTCTTATGTCCTAAACATGTTTTGTTTCTTTTTCTTTTCTACAAAAAAACAATTGAAAACTATTATTTCATGTGATAATTAAATTGTATTACATAAAAGAATAAATGAATGAGTATGAATTATTATTATTATTATTTTAAATCAATTGTTGCAGTGCATTTGTTATATGAGTAACAGTGCAGTTTGTTATCGAGGGAGAACCAATGCACTTTTTTATAGAGAGATCATAGATATGATTTGTTATTGGGGGAGCACCGATGTTGGTGACAATAACATGCACATCGGTGCACTATTCATGTATAGTGCACACAACACAGTGCAAAAACATTATTTTAAAAGAAAAATGATAGTGACAAGGTTTGAGATCCAATGCAAAGAGTGATTGCATTGCACTAAATGCCAAATGCTCCATATACAAGTAAATAAACCCTATAAAAATCTATTCTTAAAAATAAATTCTACTTGTGAAATATAGAAAGGAAAACGAAGAGAAACAACCAGGAAGCTAGGGATTCCAATATTGAATGTAACTATGAAACCCTTTTATTTTATTTTATAATGCACTAATTGTTTTTCTAATTGTTTTGGGGAAATATTAAGATTATGAATAGAATAAAATCACATACCTTAAATTTCTCCTCTATAAATTTGTATGTAAATTTGGCTCTTCAAAAAAATCAACCCACTCCAAAGACTCTGCTTGTAAATATCTCTTGCACAAATCTTCCCTCTAAATTTTGAAAATAAAAATAAAATAATGATTAGGATTTTCATTTATAAACACATTTTGAAAATATAATTTTTTTGATCATTTTTTCGTTGTTTATTTTGACTCATTGATTCGATTCAGTAATTTTTTCTATTTTACACTTTCACGGTGCCCCCGATAGTAAGGCACACCGGTGCATTTGTTATATGTGCACCAATGCACTTTGTTATTGGGGGATCATTGGTGTGATTTGTTATTGTGGGAGCACTGATACACTTTTTTTATTTCAAAGAGTACCAATGCACTTTTTTAATGGGTGAGCACAGGTGTTGTTGACAGGAACATGAGCACCAGTGCACTATTCATGTATAGTGTGCACTGCAAACCACATAAGCATTTTTTTTTTAAGAAATTTGACAATGGAAATGTTTGGGATCCAATGCAATGAGTGATCACACTAAGATAGATACCAAATTATCCATATACAAGTAAAGAAACCATATAAAAATATGTTTCTTAAAAATAAAATCTACTTGTGAAATATAGAGAGGAAAAATAAGAGAAACAACCAGGAAATTTAGGCTTCCAATATTGAATGTAACTATGAAACCTTTTTTTTTATAATGCACTGAAATTTGTTTGAATCAATTAGGGAAAATATTGAGATGATGAATAGAATAAAATCACATGCCTGAAATTTCTCCTCTACAAATTTGTATGTAAATTTGGCTCTTCAAAAAAAATACCCACTCCAAAGGCTTTTCTTGTAAATCTCTCTTACACAAATCTCTCCTTAAATTTTGGCAAAAGAATGAAATAATGGTAATTTTTTGTATTTTACACTTTAACGGAGCACTCGATAGTAATATGCACCGGTGCACTTTGTTATTGGAGGAGCATTGGTACATTTTGTTATTCGGGGAGCACCAATACAATTTTTTACTAGGGAGAGAATCAATGTGCTTTATTATTGGGGGAGCACCAATGTTTTTGATAGGAACATGGACACCTATGCGCTACTCAGCATCTGGGTGATACACAGTACTAAATTTAAGTTGGGTTCCCAAGGCCTCTTGGAAACTCGTCCAAAATCATCCAGTAAACACCGATCCTTGATCGGCTATAATCCTCTTAGGCACGCCATGCAACCTCACTGTCTCACTGATGAAAAATCTAGCTATGCCAGGTGCCTGATACGTCGTACACATATGAATAAAGTGAGAACTCTTCCTCAGAGTGTCTACTACTATGAAAATCGAGTCATGTCTCCTTGCCGTCAATGGTAATCCAACAATAAATTCCATCGAAATAACCTCCCATTTTGATTCTGGAATAGCGTGTGGTTGTAGTAATCCTGCTGGGTGTCTATGTTCAGCCTTTACCTGCTGACATTCTTGACATCTAGCCACATATTTGACTATGTTTGCCTTCATTCCTTTCCAGAAGAATAAGGGTTTAAGGTCGACCCTCATCTTCGTGACTCCCAGGTGAGCCATGTAAACTTCTTTATGAGCCTCGCTCAGGATCAACATCTTCAACTCGTCGTTCGGCAGTATGTAGATCCGATTTTTAAACCTCAATAATCCATCGCTATCAAACGAAAATCCTTCAAATCGTGGTACCATCATTGTGTTTTGTCTGATAAAACCCTCGACCTCTTTGTACCAGTCATCATCACACTGTAAAGTTAGAATCTTTTCACACAGATTCGTCTAAAGAGGTAACACCGAAAAGATGTGTGGTCTCCGACTCAATACATCTTCCACTTGGTTCACTGTTCCTTTTATGTAAGTAATCTCGAATTCGTACTCACTAAGAAATTTCAACCAACGTCATTATCGCATGTTCAGGTCACTTTGTGTAAATATGTGTTGTAGTCCATAGTGGTAAGTCTTTACTTCAAATTTTCGTCCAACAAGGTAGTGTCTCCAAACCTTCAAGGCATATATGATGGCTAACAACTCCAAATGGTGCATCGCGTAGTTCTCTTCATGTCTTCTCAGTTTCATCGAAATGTAAGAGATCACTCGTCCATCTTGCATCAAGACCCCTTATAAGCCTTCCTTGGATGCGTCAATGCATACCAGGAAGTCTGTGTCCATGTCAGGGAACTTTAGTATCGGTGTTGTTGTCAACAAATCCTTCAGCCTCCGAAATGATTCCGCGCATTTCTCGATTTCTCGGTCCAAACAAACTTCTTGTTCTTATTCTGCAACTCCGTGATCGGATTTGCTATCTTCAAAAATCCCTCGACGAATCATCGATAGTATTCTGCTAAACCCATGAAGCTACGGACTTCCAAGAAATTCATCAGTGCAGGCCATTCCATAATAGCCTCGACCTTGGCTGGATCCACGGCGATGCCTTCACCGGAGATGACATGCCCTAAGTAGTGAATCTTCGATTGATAAAAAGAGAATTTACACAACTTCCCATATAGTTTGTTCTCTCACAGACATTGTAGTACCAAGTGCAAGTGCTCGTCATGATCCTCCGTCATCTGAGAGTAGGTCAAAATATCATCAATGAATACTTGGAAAAACTTGTCCAAGTACTCGCAGAACACCCCATTCATCAAACTCATAAATACTCCTGGGGTGTTTGTCAGTCCAAATGGTAAAACAGTAAACTCGTAATGTCCAAACCTCGTCTTAAAGGCGGTCTTAGGGACATCATGTTCCTTAATCCATAATTGGTGGTATCTTGATCGCAAGTTGATCTTTGAGAACACCGTTGCACCCTTCATTTGATCAAAAAGATCATCAATTCTCGACAACAGATACTGATTCTTGATCATGGCCTTGTTCAGTTGACGGTAGTCAATATAGAGCCTCCACGATCCATCCTTCTTTCGTATGAAAATAACAGGTGCACCCCATGGTGACACACTAGGACGTATCAATCCCAGGTCCAACAACTCCTTCAGTTGCATTTTCAACTCTTGTAACTTCGGGGTCGACATCCAATAAGGCGTTCTTGCTATCGGTTCAGTCCTCAGTTTTAGGTCTATGGTAAAATCCAATTCCCTCTCCGGCGGCATCCCAGGTAACTCCTACAAAAATACGTCTGCAAACTCTCTGACCATATGAAGGTGTTCTAAACCTTCCACTAATCCCTTCTCTTTTAACGTAAGGATCACATAAATCTTGCACCCCTTGCGCATGCTCTTCCGTAGTTGTAAGGAAGAGATGAACCTCAAGGAAACTCTCTGATTCCGTCCTACAATCACACGTCTCTATCCCTCGTCATCGACCAAGCTCAACTATTTCATCTTACGGTTGAGTATCGCCTCATGTGATTCCAACCAGTCCATACCAATCATGACATCATAAGATCCTAAGATCCTGACGTACATGTCGGCCTTGGTGAAAAACTCTCCCAGGTTGTTGATACAACCCATAACCCTTCCTCCAACCTTTTGTCTGGCTCCTGAGGCCATCTCTATGAAGCTAAACTCATCCTGTTCGACTGCCTTTACCTTAATGCTTTTTAGCGTTGCACCGAAAATGAAACTCTCGGTAGCACCGGGATCTATCAAAATACTAAGGGTCTGGTCAGTGATGGTACCTGTCATCTCGAGCATAGTCGACTGATTCTCTTCCTGGCAGTTATTCACCGCTGCATGAATCTGATGGGCCTTGCCCATATCTCCCATGGTAGTGGGTCTGGATGATCTGGATGCTCTAGTCCTCTCCACCAGGAAGTTGTGTTGCTAGTGTGGCTTCCCACACGTCCAACACCCCTTCTTTGCCCTAGTAGTCCTGGTATGCAAAGTAGAAGATGATGGCCCACTGGCCTGAAATCCTGGTCTGTTCTGCTGAGTAGGCCTAAACTGTTGCTGTTGCGGACGGCGGTGATGCTGATGTTGTGGTCCCCGATAAAGTTTCCGTTGCTGAGGCATCGTTCGTTGAGGTGTAGTGAAAGTGGATCCCCTCTGGAAGCCACGATATCCTAGTGCATGTTTGGCTAATGTCTGATGCTGTTGTGCTCCATATGACACCTTCCCTGTTGGTCTCACTGGAGTTCTAGTCTAACCCCTGTTGATAAGCTCCTCCTCTGCTATGAGGGCCTTCTGGATGACATCATGCAAGGTTTGAGGCATCAAAATCTTGACCTTTGCGCATATGTTTCCGTTAAGACCGAACATGAACCTGTTGACCTTAAGTTTCTCAGTGTTAAGGTGTGGAGCATACCAGAGTAGCTCCATAAAACGGGCCTTGTACTCGGGCATCGTATGACTGTCCTATCGTAGGGCGTTGAACTCATTGAGCTGACGCTCGATGAATTACTCTGAAAGGTACCTCTCTCGGAACCGTTCCTCGAATAGTTCCCATGACACATTTTGGATGGCCACGTTCAACTGCGGTAGGAGCGTCTTCCACTATAGAAGAGAGATCCCTTTTAGTTGAAAGACCGCCATGCGGACCTTCATGTTGGAGGTATAATCGTGAAGTGCAAAGCACATCACCATGTTCTCCAACCATGCCTTGGTGGTTGCGTTATCCGGGCACCAAAGAACTCAGGAAATTTGACCTTCTCAAGTTCATGGTGAATGATACCAGTACCGACCAGAGCGTGCAGTGGAACCTCAGTGGGTGCCAGAGCCCTAGCCTTATCTCTGTCCAAATGGCTGATCAGTGCCTCAGACATGCGTTGAAAAGATCTCATCATTCCAACCACATCACAAACTGCTATATGCTCATGTCCGACAATAGGCTCGTCTCCCTGGGGGTTAGATCCCCTAAGCATGGATGCTACTGGAGACATCGCGCCTCCTCCCCTAGCACCCCGTTGTCTGCCTTCGCAGCGTCCTCTAACCATGATTACCTGCACGAATACAAGTCAACTCATTTAATAACATTATAATCAAATCATATTAACAAAATTCGTAGTAATCCCAAGTTGCAGGTTGAACCCGCTCTGATACCATATGTGAGATCCCCATCCGATACGACTCCTACGATGTACAACCGGTAAAATCAACCTTAAATTTTTTTTTTTGGTGTGTGTGTGTGTAGGAAGGTAATAATGACATTATACTCAACAATGCAACATGACGATGAACACAATGCATGCATCTCACACAAAAACAACATAACGACCTAACATAAAAGCACATCAAGCACCTGGAAGCAATGTACGAAACTCAACTGATGAAGAATAAGAGTGACTATCCGCTCGTCCTACCCTGCAATGGTTAGGAACTCTAGGACACATAAGCAACGCTCAAGCCTAGGTGCCCATCGATTTTGACCATTTAAGGTATCAAGGCTGGCGATTGTTCTGAGGAACAAGGAGGTGTCTACATCCCATCTGACAAAAGAAGACCAAGCCTACTAAGCTAAGGACAATCATCCTAACAACCCCACACACCCAAAATTAATTAGACAAGTAACTAGAACCCTTACAGTGAGGAAACCAAGAACATTAAATGTTTACAAAACCAAGGAAAAAAATTAATTATAATGAACAATAACACCCTCAATGGGAAGCGTAAGCTAAAAACGACCTTGTCAACAACCCAACCATTAATCAAGGCTAAATGGTCAATACCTATGATTTAAATTTGTGTTAATTACAAATCAATTAACCAGTCTAAATTCCATTAGTCAGTGAGTTACCAACCGAACTTAACATGAATTACGACTCAAAATTAGTGAGTCTAAGATACGATCGTCATTATTGTACAATCTAAATTTAATCTTAAAACAATCAATGAGCAGTTCTAATTTATAAATTGTCATCAAGGTGCCATCTAATTCAACATTAAATGGAGATCAATAAGCAAGTCTGAACTTCGACTTGGTTAATAATTAAAGATATAATTAACATTAATTATAATCTAACTAGCTTTTCTAAATTATAAATTAGCCATTAATCAAATAGACATTAAATACAACCAATTTAGCAAGTCTAAAAACCATTTGTTCATCATTACAATCTAATTGACTAATCTAATTTAATCAATATTAGAACCATAAACTACAATTACCATCTAAATTAACATTAATGCAAATCAATGCAAGTCTGAAATAAAAATAAAAAGGTCATTATTGTACCATCTAAAGTGACCTTAAATGCAAATCAAGTCAATACTAATATTGTAACTATAATTACATTCTAATCTAGCTATTTAATTATTAAGAAGACTAGATTTAACAGTCTAGGCTGAGTGAACTAGGTTGTCTACTCATCAAGAGTGTCTATTCGTAATGAAGGTTGCTCCACCTAAATTATTGGGCTCACAATCATTGAGGCCCAAGGTATCTTCATATGCCCAGTCACAAGGCATGGATCACCGCAAGCATCGACAACTCCCAACAACACGAAGGTCCAAGCATCAACACGTGGGGTCATGAGGAAGGAGATCCCACGAGGGGCATTTCAAGTGATCTACACATCAAGGTTGTCAATAAAAGTAACGACAACCCTTTCCAAGTAAAACTGACAATTATTTTAAATAAACAGTATTTTTATTTCTATGCTACCTCCCAAGGACAATTCTAGCTACGCCAAGGGAATATGGCAGTGAACTTATGGCAGGAATTGGTCCAAGTCTAAGATTTACATCGTAGAATCTATCTCATACAGGCTGGATAAAGCATTACACCTTTATTACTCAACGCGGTCAGACAACAAATCTCTGTCAGTAATTAAAAGGTCACAATTCTACATAGTCGAATGCACATGTATGTTACACAGCCTGGGGCCAAAAATTCGTGGGCAAGGGACTTAGTTTTCACAGTAGTTAAAGGTTACAATAGTTGGGGTATGGTGTCACAACAATTACATAGTTTACAATCGTAGAGGTAATGGGATGACAATTGCATATTTTACAATCCCAGAGGTAATGGTTTATACCACAATTTCAAGTTAGGGTTCGAGATCCTTAACACATTTTAATCATCATTTTCTAAATACCACAAAACCGATTTTAGAGAACCCACTCTATTTAATCGGAATTAACATGGACTTGCTACAGCCAATGATAAGCTCTGAAACTAAGTCTATTCTCCTTCAACACCTTATAATGGCCAAATCCCAGGCAACCCAAGAATAAAAGCATAGGGATGAATTTTCCCTTCAGGTGGTATTACTGAGAAAAACAAATGCAGACCAAGGCTCAAGCAGATAAATGTTTTGTTTCTAGTCAAGTGCCTTCTAGGGTGCTCGAAGGGAACAGTCCAACAGTGATATTCAGAAATAAATGAACACACAACAATTCACTGAATAAAATGAGAAACACAACAACATCTTAGATGAACAACTCTTCCACAATGCTGAGTCACTCGGTAAGATATAAGCCACCGTAGAGGCATTCACGTTAGTTGCAGAGATTATACCAGGGCATGAGTATTTTGAAAATGAAGAAAAAATGTCCTAACAATTGCAGAAATGACCATTCCAAGAAAACCCATAAGTTGATTCTATAAAAACAAAAAAAAGCACAGAGCTCATGTCAACCACGCAACAGTCATGTCAATCGTAAGAGGTGCAAATGAAATCAATTAGCCAAGGAAAAGAATGGAGGTAG
>JASDQU010100227.1:945178-957053 GCA_032191745.1 Picea mariana | reverse complement strand
TTAGAGCCCTTAGTCTCCCACAAGTTCACCTGGTGGAGTGTTGACTCCAGGGGTTATAGAGACTACCAATCCATCAAGTCAGCGAGTGGCACCCTTGGAGCATGTGGTGCATCCTGAAGGGCACGTCTCTCAAAGAAATACAAGTCAGCGAGTGGCACCCTTGGAGCACGTGGTGCATCCTGAAGGGCATGTCGCGCAACAGAAGCAAACGAGGCGAGTGGCACCCTTGGAGCACGTAGTGCGTCCTGAAGGGAACGTCGCATGGATGATGATGATGAGACAACCTAGATGACCCTAAGACCTTAACGCCTGATAAAAATTTTAAAATGACTCCCCAAATTAAATTGTCACCCTGCTCAAAGAAAAACCTGAATTAAAACATCTCTAAGATAAATTGACCAGCCCTAAGAAAAGATTCTACAAAAATAAACCTAGGGCGTAAACTAAAACCCTCCTAGGTGTTAATTAAAGTCTTCTAAAAATAAAGGGCGTAAAGTAATGGGGGAATTAAATTAAGTGAAACCCATGGCCTTTGAATGATAAAGAAGAAACAAATTTATTAAAGTGTGGGAGTATAAAAGCTAGGAATTTAAAAATATATTGAAAACATTAAAAACTGCATTTATCTTTTGGAAAAAATAAAAATAAATAAATAAATAAATAACAAGAGAGAATTAAATAATAAATTAAAGAAATTTAAGGAGTGATTAAGGAGTAAATTAAGGAGTAATTTAAGGAGAATTTAAGGAGTAATTTAAGAAGTGATTAAGGAGTAATTTAAGAAGTGATTAAGGAGTAATTTAAGGAGTAAATTAAGGGGTGATTAAGGAGTAAATTAAGGAGTAATTTAGGGAGTGATTTTTGAGGAAGTGAGGGAATGGAGTCTTTTAAATATTAAAAAGAAATTAATTTTGGAGAACCATAGGGAGGAGTGACACTTGGATGGCGGAGAACGTTTAGAGGGTTGTCATTAAAAATTAATTAATTAATGATTTAGGAATTTAGGTCAGTCTCAAAATTCTATAAAAGGAGGGGAAAGGAAGGAAGAAGGGGGGAACGGTTAGCGTAACGTTACGCTGCTGAATTGTGGCTTGATGGGTTGCTTGTGAGGAGTTGGGTTTATCTCAGCTGTGTTGGAGTGGTAGCTCAGCCGTGGAGGCGCGCTGAGACGCTAGTCTATCTCTGGTTCTTGTGTGGCCCCTTTGCGGCTCGGGGGGCGAAGGGGGAAGCAGAGTACCCCTTGCGTTTGGCTGGGAGGTACCGGTGAGGTCTCGACGGTCGGTGAGCAGGAGCGACATGGAGCGCATGGACAACCTTCGAAGCGGGCGATCGGGCAAGGTTCGAATGAACGGGTTTATCCCTGTGTCATCCCGCGAGCCAGTTCAGCTATGTTGCTCTACCCCTTATCTGTTGAATGATTTTATAGCTGATGCATGTATTGTTAAATCTGGACTGAATTGATTTCCATTATGTTGATGATTTATATCGGATATGATGTATTTATTAAATCTGAATTGAAATGGTCTCCATCTATGTAAATTTTAGTCAATGACATTCTGTACATGTTAGGTTCAACTGATAATCTGCACATGTTAGATTCAAACTGATAGGATAACCCGAATGGTAACTGTTCAAAGTATGTAAAACTGAAATATGACCTCCATATCTAATCCTGAGTGATTTTGTAGAGTTGGATTAAAATCCGGATGGATGTTAGAAGTCTTCTTTAATGGATATGATAGTCGTAAGAGTTCTGCAGGGATAAATTCAAGAAGTAGTCACTATGGTGAACGGGGTTATTGTTGGATGAGAATAGCTGTAGGAATTTTTGCAAAGCTTCTGATGTTTTTCTGTATATAGAAATTTGAGCAACCAGAGTGGATACCAAGACTACGTGTAGAATAACTGCATTTGCGTAAGGAGTTGTATATAGAGGCATGATTTTAGTTTTTGGTTGTTTCTTTTATCTTACCATGGCTAGTTGGGATCCATTGGGGTAGCAGTGAAAGAACCATATATCACGTTATTCTAAGAGTCCCGCTTTAGCATCCAGTATTCCCTTTTAGTATGCTTTTGATGATGCAACGGAGGTTACGTGCATTCGATCTCAATTACTTCTGCAATCAATCAGGGCCTTCAAAAGGCCTCTCGGCTTCAGTGCCCAAGCTTTCTGTTAGCATTTACGGACTACCATTTATTACCGAGACGGAAAAAAATGAGCAACCCCAGTCGTAATTTGAGCGTTGTATTGCTTATGAGTCTGATGATTTCTTTCAGCATGGCTCCTACTGCAGAGTCCTGGGGAAAAGAAGGGCATTATGCGATTTGCAAGATAGCTCAGGCCCTTCTAAATAAAGAAGCAGAAGATGCAGTGCAGAAACTGCTTCCAAATTATGCAGAAGGCGATCTTGCATCTCTTTGTAGTTGGCCTGATGAGATTCATTTTTGGTACAAGTATCGCTGCGTAAATTTTCAAATTTAACATTTTCGTTTCATTCGTATGGTTCCATTATCATTTTAATGTCATGATCAGTATATCATTCGAATTTAGGGTTTTAATATCATAGTTTAATAAAAATGATTTATTAGCGCTATTTTAATACTTCGGGTTCTCTATTATAATAATGCGGATATTTAATACTTCGAGTTCTCTATTATAATAATACTAATAATACTACTGATAATAATACTTCGAGTTCTCTATTATAATAATACTGATGTTGGGTTCTCTATTATAATAATACTGATATTCAATACTTCGGGTTCTCTATTATAATAATGTTGATATTTAATACTTCGGGTTCTCCATTATCAATTTAAATTTGGCTCTATCGCCGGTTTTACTGTTAGGGTTATATTATCCTTTTGATGTTGGGTTTCACATTACCATTTATTATTATGGTTGAACATTTCCGTTCAATAGTATGGTTCATAGGCATGATTTAAATTCTGGTTATAATAATGCTGATATTTATGGATTGCCGGATTTCAAGGCGAATTTTAGTTGTGGAATGTTAATGACAGGGTAATTTAAAATGAACGTTGTGTAGCGATTACTCTATTGTCATCTAATTGCAATAAGAATGAATGTTATTATGATTAATCGCTGGCAGCCCTCAAGAAGTATGATGTCTGATATGAGGTCGCTCCTGTGTAGCGAATCTTTAAATTGTCTTAACCCTTCTGTATTGTCCTTCTCTATTGATTTGGCTTTCGTTATTGTCATTAAAACGCTGGTAACCGGGCGCCAAGTCAACGACAGGTGGAACGACTGCAGTAATCATGACTGCATATAATAGTTTATGGTTTTTAATGCTTCAAATTCTTGCAACTCGATTTTAAAAGGTATTCCGTTTATTTTATCATGGTAGACAGCGATTACTATTTCCTTTAATTGTAATAAGGCGCCCTTCTTTATATTGACATCTTAAGTTTTGTTATTTTTATTGTCATTTTTAACATTATTATTTATGTCATTTTTAAATAAAGTCCTTCTCAATTATGTCATTTTATGTAGGGTCATTTTTATACACATGGCCATTTGAAGTGGTGTTGTAAACCTTTAGTACGACGTCATATTGTTATTTGAATATGAGGTGACTTATTTATATGAGGTTATCTTATATATGACATGATGTTAGGTATTTTATCATAGTCATTTTAATAGGGTTATTATTATTATATATTGACACTTTGTATTATTTTTATGTTCCATTATGAGGTTAGATATAGATATGAAGTAGTTGATGTGACCTCTTAATCAATGGCTATCTTTAAATTATTGATAGTTGTCATATCCAATAAAGCCCTTCTAACTTTTGTCATTTAATTTTTATTATTTTAGATTTCATTTTAATTTAGGATGTAGGTGTCATTTTCAATTGAAATTACCTATCAATATGATGTCATTTTTAGCGCAATACTATTGGAACTTAGTGAAGGTTTTGTCTTGAAAGGTCGTTATCATTTGGTGGTCATAGCATATAAGAGGTTGCAAATGTAGAATCATGGTCCGGATGGTGACATAAATGATAGATGGAAAATGTTTCGTGACAGTGTCATTGCAATTTTAATTATTGATTAATAACATGTGTGGTGCAATAACCTGGATTTACATACCATAAATTACCCCAAGTTAGTATACTAGGGTGGATGTTCTTGCTAAACTTGGGTGTTCGTTGTCAGATTCCTTGATGCGCGCCTTCCGTAAGGGGCGCAATCGTATTTCTTATTCATGTCGCACTTGATTTTATTCAGTTGGTTGCTTGGTCTGCTTGAGTCGGGCGGGATGTAGACACCTCCATGCTCCTCAGAACAGACGCCAGCCCTGAGACCTTAAATGGTTAAAATCGATGGGAACCTGGGCTTGAGCGTTGATTATGTGACTTGGAGGTCCTAACCTTGCAGGGTAGGACGGGCGGGTGGTCAATTTACTTTTGTCGCTAAATGTTGCATTGTGCACCTTATGCCTATGGTCATATATTGTTTGTCGTTACTCGTCATGTGCCTTAGTCTTCTTGTGATGAACATCGTGGCTATGTCTTGTTGGTTGTCAAGGGGCGACATAGAGTCAAGTGTGTTGTTACTTCTACACACGCGCACACACCTTAAACACACAAAAAAAAAATTTGCACCTGTATATTAGAATGGTTGTCTTAACGAGGAAGGTCGTTACAAAAAGCTTGTACAATCATGTACTAGTGGATAATTAGTTGGACACTCTATATTATACTTTGACTTTTCTATATATGTGTATGTATGTATGTATCCCATAGCCCTATCTCTTATTCATCACAATAAAACTAGGAATATGCTCATACCTATGAGAAGGGCAGGATGACACAACACTCGCAAGGGCCACAATTACTATCTATAGGCCAAGAACTGCCAACTAGAGAACGCTCTTTTGGGAAAACCTCTTGGGCATACCCAATGATACCTAACCTGGGAAGGATATTTAGACAGTGCGTTAGATGTGGGAAGTGACCACATTCAAGAGGCAAATAGAGGTGAAAGAAAGGACCTGGATTAGGGTGGGTTATACGTCAGGTTCTCCCCAGCCGGTCATTAGGCACATGCATCACACGAACAAGGGTCTAGCAATAGAGCCAGTGATGGGAAGGGAGTAGGCCTACATTTATGTTGGGAGGACACCCACACACACACACACAAACTTGTTTAGATTATGATGTATGTCTTGATTTTATGTATATTATTGTATTGTCTTTTAATGCGAGTTTTCTATTTTATAATTTAATATTTCTCTCCTTTACATGTGTGATACTTAGTTGATTTATGCATAATATTCTTTAATACAAATGACACTTAGTTGATTTTATGTTTTAATGCAAGTTTGTTTATTGTATATACTTTAAATATTTTTTAGAGATTTTATGAAGAGTACAATTGATTGTATGTATGATATTCTATAATACAAGTAATACTTAGTTGATCATTTTATATGTTTTTATGGGAGTTTACACATATATTCTTTCAATCTCCTTTGGATTCACATGTATGGCATTATTATTTGGTATTTAAGTATGTTTCATTGATATTGGATGAACATCAATATTGTACAATAACATTATACAAATTCATGGTATTTAATAAATTATTTGGATCATATAAATTTATATCGAATATTAATGAATAATAAAAATAAAATGAATATGAAACTACTAAACTAGTAATAAATATAATGATTATGCAACTATTAAACCATATATCAATATAATGAATATAATAATTATGCAACTACTAAACCAATAATAAAATCTATAACAATAATTATTATTTTGACTAAGTATACTACAGATTGATGGTAATTGATGACTCATTAAACTAGCAAATAGACTAAATTAGCCAATATACGATAAATTGATGAATTAGACCAACCAATAACTGACTGAGCTAAATACAACTAAAATTAAATTGCATTATAAAGGACTGCAAATGTAACACTCCTGGTCGCCTCCCCAAAAACAATGGTTTATATACATGTTTAGTTGTTTCTTTAGTCACAAATTTGTCATTTTGTACTAGTGATTGAACACTTTTTCTCAAAGAATGTGCCAAACCACTATTGGATCTGAAATTATTAGATTTTTTTCACCAAAATGCAAGCTTATGATTTAGTATATGCTTCTCCTCTTGTACTACTCACCACACTAGTTTTTATTTACAAGAAGAGAAAACACCTCACATACTTTAGATCCTAGACATAGAAATACAAACCCTAACTAAAAACCCTAGCTTGTGATCTTTGAGTGGTTAAAATGAAACAAATCACTAGGTAGTAATCTCACAGTGGCATGATTTAAGAATATGGAGAATTAACCATAGGACTTGAAGCTCATAAGGCACCACGAAGATATGAGGGTTAATCATTCTCTTATTATCCAAAGGTTGACTCACACGAAACGCATACAATATTTTCAACATATAACATGAAACTCATACAAATACTAATGAAGAGGTGGACTCGCTGATTTTGGTTGCATTGGTAGTCCCCTACTACCTTGAGATCCCCTGAACTTGTCATCGATTTGGTGCTTCTATCTCTTATGTAGGTGGGGTCTCTGATATCTCCTTTGTCTCTATCTCCACTAGTCCCTCATGGTCAAGGCTCTTCACTCCGAGGTTAAGGCTCGGGTTGTGGGCTAGTTTGCTTGCGCACATGAGGTATTTTGGAGCTTTTTCCATTGGGGGGGAGGCAAACTATGTTTTGTGAATTTTTTTTATAACATATATTACATATGTTATATATAATATATATTATATAGTGTATATAATACTTATTATATATAATATGTATAATATATGATATATATTGTATATAATATCTATATTATATAATATATGCTATACATAAAATATTATATATTTTATATAATACAATTAGTTTTTAATGATGATGAAAATAATGAAGACGATAATGACATTGGTGACGACGATGACAATGAAAGTTTAAAGTTTAATTAGTAAAGTTTCTAATTAAATACAAATGGTTAAAGTTTAAGAGTTCATGATTAAGGACAAAGTTAATTGTATGAAGGTTAATAGTTTGAACTTGAGATCAATGGTTTACTCGTTAAGGGTTAAGGGAAGGGTCAAAGCTTAAAGAATATCTATGATACTTTACGGTTGAACAATTTTCTTATGTATAGTTTGGGGCTTTTTGATCTGGATTTTATGAGCAAAACGAAATGAATAAAACTTATTAAAAGATGCTTAACACAAAATAACAGAGATACAGTAAAATTGGTTTCTATTCAATAAGGAAATAAGCTCCAACTGTAAAATGCAGCGAAAAACAAGCTTGTTGGAATGGTGGCAGCTTATCTCTGAGAAGAGATGTGACGGATGCGCTCATTCGCAAGAAGATGATTACAATGAGGCTCTGAAGGCATTTTTACAATAAACACGAATGCCAAAAGAGACATGCAAAAACATAACCCTAGGAGATGAAGCGCCAAAATTCATGTGGGCCCTGTTGGGGTAAGTTAGTACATCAACTTCCCGGAGTCGTAACTTTTGCATACGATCTCTGTTTTAGGCGCACGATAGTCCATTGGAAAGGTATATCCGAGGAATACACATGTTTTCGTCATACTCTGACTTTGTCTATAGTTTGAATATGATGATCCCTAAAAACGTTGTTTAGGGCCTCAAAACGACCCCAAAAGTCAGGGACCCGAAAACTAGGAAAAAATTGTCAAACTAGAAAACTGCATAAATGAGCAAGTTGGAATAGGTGAGAGGCCAATGACATCCATTTGGATCAATCCTTCCCCCTTAGGAAGAAATGGTCTCCATTGCAATGAGTTCCCCCATCATACCAGGAAATTTCTGTTGAATTTGGCTCTAGGTGAGCCACTTGCCTTCGTGCAAGAGTTGCCCTACTTTGACCACTCGATAAAGTTGGATCTTTTGCTGGCAAGTGCCCTTGACCTGTGTGTCCACAATCTGATCACTGGATGCTTGTTGTATGCAGTCGGGGTTGAGCTTTGTTGGTGTCAACTATTTTGCTATCTATGAGGTGTCCAATAATGGTTGGAAATAAGGTCGAAGGAGATCCACATTGAACATTGGGTGCAAGCCAAGGAAAGGAGGAATGTTGAGCTCAAAAGAATTGTCACCCACAACCTTGGTGATGGTGTATGGCCCATAACGGAGTGGGTGAAGCTTTTGATGGGGCCCTGTAAGGTGTTCTTTCTGCAAGTGCAACCAAACTTTGTCACCCACCTGGAACTTATGTGGCACTCGGTGTTGATCATGGCGTTGCATGTACTTGGCATTAGAATTTTGTAGAATATCTTGAACCTGTTGGCAGATGTGTTGGATCCGCTCAATGAACCGGGTGGCTTTGTCAACTTCAGTTGGATTAGGGGATGAGTCGGTCGAGGTGGCTGCAAGGGGTAGTGCAACATCCATGGGACCCAATGGTTGGAATCCCAACCCCACCTGAAAGGGGTTGTGGCCAGTTGAGCTATGCAGGGCTTGGATGTAGCTATGTTTAACATAGGGAAGACTCTCATCCCATGTGCGGGGGTGCTTTGAATTGTACATGCACATGATATGCATGATCATTCGATTTACGACCTCGGTTTGGCCATCTGTCTAGGGGTGGAAGGCCGTGAATTTGGTGAGCTTGGTGTCCAGTAATGACCAGAGGCTCGACCAGAATGTGATGAGAAATCGACTGTCCCAATCTGAGACAATGGTTTGCGGGATTCCAAAATGTACCCAGACTCGTTCAAAGAATATCTTGGCAGTGGCTTCTGCTGTGATGTTCTTCTTGCAAGCGACCATAATCGCCATCTTAGAAAAGCCATCAACAACGAAAAAAACACAATCATTTCCCCTCTTGGTGGATGGGAGACCCGACATGTAGTCCATTGAGATGGATTCCCATGGCCTGTCAGGAGTAGGCAGAGGGGTGTACATGCCTTATTTCTTAGTGGTCAGTTTAACAATAATGCAGGCAGTGCAGGACCTGATATAATTGTTGACATCCTATCGAAGTTTCAAACGGTAGAAATGTTTCTGCAGCATTGCCATTGTCTTTTCGACGCCAAAGTGTCTTGCCACCTGACTGTAGTGGGCTTCGCATATCAGCTTCGCTCGCTAGCTTGATGGAACATAGATATGGCCCAGATGACATAACAACCCATCCTGAAGATGGAAATTAGCGACAACTGAGTTTGTGCCCAACATTTGGTAGGTGGTGGCGAAGTCTTAGTATGTCTCATAGAGTTGGGGCCATCCAGAGGTCTCGTGGCCGCAAGAGTCTAGCACTATGGTGAGTGTCGCGACTAGTGGTCGGCTGAGGCAATCCGTGACTTAGTTGGTACTTCCTGTTTTATACTTGATGTTGAGGTGGAATTGTTGCAAGTATGTGAACCACTTCTGATGGTGATCATTCTACAATTTTCCTTATGTCTGCATGAACTGCAATGGATTACAATCAGTGTGGATGATTGTCTCCTTCCCAAGAATGTAATGTCTCCACTGGGGGCAGACTTGCAGTATGGAGTACATTTCTTTGTCGTAAGTAGGGTACTTACAGACAACATATGATAGTGTCTCACTATGATAGGCCATGGGGTGGTCGTGTTAAGTGAGAACGACGACCACAACATAGTCTAAATCATCTGTCTCGATCTCAAAGGGTTGTTGTAGGTCTGGTAATGAAAGTACTGGGGCTAAGCACAAGCGCTGCTTCAAATCATCAAACGCTTGTTGTTGGGACTGACACCACACAAATGTTTCCTTACTACCACCCCTGGTTACTTGGTTGAGGGCCCAAGCAATATGGGAGTATCCCAAGACGAACCTACGATAGAAATTGGCAAGGCACAAGAAGCTCCGAAGCTCAGTGAATGTGGTTGGGGCTGGCCAGTCATGAATGAGTTGGATCTTGGTTGGATCCACATGTACACCATGTTGATCAATGATGTAGCCCAGGTAATGGACCAAGTCCATGCCAAAGGAGCATTTTTTCAAGTTGGTGTATAACTGGTGTTGTCGCAGGATGTGAATAACTTGTTGAATATGTTGCAAGTGTTCCGCCCAAGTCTTGTTGTAGATGAGGATGTCATACAAATACACCACTACAAAAGTATTGGTGAATGGTCACAGGATATCGCCATCATACTCATTAAAGTGACTGGAGCATTTGTCAAACCAAAGGGCATGACGAACCATTCAAAAAGACCTTCCTTTGACTTGAAGGTGGTCTTTCATACATCTGTTTGTTCTACCAGGACCTGGTGGTAGCTAGACTTCAGATCAATCTTACTGAAGTATTTTCCCCCCGTGAGCTAATCAAGGAGGTCGTCGATTCGGGGAATCGGGTACCGGTTTCTGACTGTGATTTTATTCAGGGCCTGATAATCAATGCAAAGTCGTCAGGTTCCATTTTTCTTCTGTATTAGAACGATTGGGCTCCCATAAGGTGACGAGCTAGGATGAATGTGCCCCTTATGGAGCAATTCTTGGATCTGTCACTTGATCTCCTCATTCTTTAATAGAGATCAGTGGTAGACTAGCCCATTGGGCAGCGATGCGCTGTGGGTTAGATCGATGGGATGCTTGACTTGACAGTGCAAAGGTTCCCTGACAGGTGAGGAGAAGATATCCAAGTATTCTTCCATGACCTTATCCACTTGTTTCTGTTGTGTGGAGAAGTCGATTTCAGAGGCCCTGAATGTGGCTGCGATCTTTCACTCACTCTGAGAGCGAATCATGAAGAAGAAAAACTTCCCCGTCTGCGATATGGCCTTCCTGCATTGCTTGGAAAAGATCAAGGAAATAACACTAGGTGGAATTGCCTAAGGTAACTTGTACAATTTATTGTTCAAAGTAATAATAAAATTGTGAGGCCTATACTCATATACAACATGATGTTTCCATAAATACAATTGGCCCAAAAGAACATGTTGACGGGCGAAATCGACCGTCCATCAACTGAGAGAGTGGAACCGGTCCGGGGTTGTCTAAATAACCCAAGCCGTTTGGAATGAACCACCCTGACAAGTTTAACGGCTCCATTGGCCGCTCTAAGGTCTTCTAAGAAAACCAAAGAGGAATGATCTAAGCTAAGAAATCTAACTAAACTAAATAAAACAAACTAAACTATAATTGAATGAAAGAAACTAACTAAAGTAAAGGAAACTAGAAACTAATAAAGCAAACTAAACTAACTACACTAATGAACTACTAACTATTATATATACAAGGTACTAATTATGATTATAATAACTCAAATCAACTATCTAATTATCAAGTTAATTACAATTTATTCACAAATATACATTATCTACAATCTACACATTTGAATAAAACCTGTGAAACTAATTTGCTTGCTGTCCCAAGATAGCGAAAATAACTCTTTTTTGATTTTATGATTTATGAATAAGAAAGTAAACTAACTGAAATTAAACAATCTAATATAATTTACTGGAATTAAACGATCTAATATAAATATAATAAAGATTACATCTATATTAAACTACTTAATGAAAACAGTAAACAACTAACTAATTGACCTGGAAATGCTCCAAGTCTGCCCTGTGTATGATTGCTTCTTAAGATGATTGGAGGAAGAAATTCACACCATTTAGTCCTTAAGCTTCTCGCAAAGGATCGGCTATGCTTCTTCTTGAAGTATGTTACAGGACAAACAAGACATAAAAGAAAATCATAACAATTTTCTGATTATAAATTCCTGCAAAAGGGAAACCTATTATGCAGCAAACTTATATATTACGATTCGATTTATGAAGAAGACAAAGCTATCATTCACAAACAGAATCAACAACTGTTATGTCTTTTATCTATTTGGAAGAAACAAGATATAGATGACAGTAAT
>JASDQU010100227.1:917243-928879 GCA_032191745.1 Picea mariana | reverse complement strand
TGATTGTTCGGTGGAGTACCTGTTGGTAAGGAGAGTGGTTGCAGGAATTGCGATTGAGGTAATTGGTTTGGGAAGGGGGGTTGTTGTCCTCTCCAATTTTGATTCCATTGGTTCTGATATGGTTGTTGTTGTTGTGGAGTCCATGGAGTCCACATTGATGGATCAACAAAGGGTGGGTTAGTTTGTTGCATGGGTGGGTAATTTATTTTATTTGGGTATTACATTTGATTATAGGGAGGGTAACTCATTTGATTGAAAGAAGGATAATTATTCCAATGATTAGAAGATGTAAATGGCATGTTAGGATTCATACCTTGTCCTCGTGGTTGCCATTGCCTTCTCTATGTCAACAGATAGATAGCTTTAGCTTCTTCATTCGTTGGTTGTAATGCTGCCTTGATCCCTGGTAAAGATGGACATTGTTGAGTTTTATGATCTTTATCACAGATGGTGTAGATTAGCTTTTTGTCCAATGGGCATTCCCTTCGTGGGTGCTTGTCTCTGCATTGAGAACAAAAGATGGACAGGGATGCTTCTACTTCTGCTTCCTTCTTTTGGATCTGCAGGGTGTCATTTTGTGAGGCAAAAGAGCTTAACCTTTCAGTTTTAAAACCTTCAAGTAAATTACCTATCTCGGCTCTTGTTGCTCCCCCACTGGATGATTTTTGGACTCTTGAAAATGTGGTTTCCTTGCTATTTGATCTATTTCTTGAATCTCCTCTTGAACATCTTTTTCATAAATTAACAATTTCATTGTATGATTCCTTAGATATGTCCCCTTTTCCAAGCATATTCAACATATATAGATAGTCATCCCTTACTCCTTTTAATAATATAGTTTTGAGAATATCTTTACTTACATTGGGGTGACTGGATCTTTGTAGATTATACTGTAGCCTTTCTACAAAGTCCTCCAGATTCTCATCCTCTTTCTGCATCATCTTAAATAGCTCCTCCCTATTTTCTCTTGTTCGACAGTAGTCCTGGTATTTGTTCAGGAATTTCTATTTCATTTGGTCCCATGTTGTGATTACATGGCCTCTAAGACTCATAAACCATCTTAGTGCATTTCCTTTTAGTGTTGCTGTAAATAGTTTTAATTTTTGATCATTGGAAATGTAATCATAACTTCTGCATAGTATATCAAACTCAAAAAGAAATTCATCAGGATCTTCTGAAGACAAACCATGAAAATTAGGTAGTGCTGAGAGTGGAATGTTCTTCATGGGGGCTACTCCTCTAGGAAGATCGCCAATAGGAAATCCTAATGTAGAGAAAGAGTTTTCATAATTTACCTCTCCTTCAGGACCTGCCTATTCTTCATGATGCAATTCTTCATTGTACTCATCCATGTTTTCTTTTGTCTGCTCCCCTGCTATGCTTGCTCTGTCCTCAATGTTTCCTGTTGGTTTCTTGACTGTCTCAAGACTCCAAACTTCTTTCCCTGTTTCAAAGTTTGCTTGAAATGAAGGATGGGATTTTTGTTTCCAAAGGTTTGGTCGTTGAGCAGCAGATTCAGACTTTGATATAATCTCGTCAATGTAAGTCTTTCTTCCTCCTCTTCCTCTGCCCTTTCCACCTATAGGGTCAGTATCTTTTGGATCTCTGCATCCTCTCATGCAATATTTGTATCTGAAAAATCATAAGTTCTTTTGAAATCTAAAATTACCTTCCCCGGCAACGACGCCAAAATGTTGGTGACTATAATTGCTTATTTAATTTAAAAAATCAAGTGCTACATAAATTGTCAACCCAGGGAAGTCTGTTTATTTCAAAGGTAACCACGCACTATATATGCTCAAATTCAAAAGCAACCTAGAGTAGTAGTAAAGGAAACTATATTAATCACACTTGCCTTGAATGAACTAAAGTTCTAACTTGAATTATAGAAAAGAAATCCACCTATTGCAGAGCTCAAAGTTTAAAGAAATGATTAATTGAAGAATCCTAGATTACATTAAAATGACAACAAGATGCTGCAATAGGAAAGACTAACTATTCTGAGAATAGGACCCTAATTCCCAAGCAAGAATCTTCAACACCTGTTTTTGATCATCACACTTTATGAACTCATTGCCTGACTGAAACAATTAGCACATGTTGAAGACTAACTAATTCCTAACAGCGAACAAGACCCTAATTCCCAAGTAGGAACCTTCAGCACAAGTCTCTGATTAACATGCTCATGAAAATAATTGAAATCTAACTATTTCTAACAGAGAACAGGACCCTAATTCCCAAGCAGGAACCTTCAGCACAAGTCTCTAATTAACATGCTCATGAAAATAATTGAAAGATAACTATTTCTAATAGAGAACAGGACCCTAGTTCCTAAGCAGGAACCTTCAGCACAAGTCTCTGATTAACACACTCATGAGAATAATTGAAAGATAATTATTTCTAACAGAGAACAAGACCCTAATTCCCAAGCAGGAACCTTCAACACAAGTCTCTCATTAACACACTCATGAGAATAATTAAAAGCTAACTATTTCTAACAGAGAACAGGACCCTAATTCCCAAGTAGGAACCTTCAGCACAAGTTTCTGATTAACATGCTCATGAAAATAATTGAAAGATAACTATTTCTAATAGAGAACAGGACCCTAATTCCCAAGCAGGAACCTTCAGCACAAGTCTCTAATTAACACACTCATGAGAATAATTGAAAGCTAACTATTTCTAACAGAGAACAGGACCCTAATTCCCAAGCAGGAACCTTCAACACAAGTCTCTGATTAACACTCTCATGAAAATCCAAACATGAATTATATGAAAACAATGTAGCAGCAAAAGAGTTCAATAAAGTAGTGTTTCAGCAAAATAGATTTTACTCAAAGCATAAACAGAAATAATACTAGCACACTATAAAGCTAATGGGTGAATCTTGTGAAGAAGGTGGGCCCTCCCTTCTCACAAGATTCCCCTAGAATGAAGAGGCTAGAGAAGGATGCTCAAAACAGTCTTTTATTCATCTATCAATATATCATATTACAATCTGAAAATGAAGTACGTCCTTCTCTGCAAAACTTTCTTAGTACAAAAACTGGAGATCCCTTCGAATGATGATTTCCCCTTATTTAAAGAGGGANAATCCCTTCGATACAATTGATAAAAAATTACAGGTGTATATCTGAGTCCTATTCTTAGTCAGATCGAATTTTTAAACCAGAATAGGATATCCTAGTCTCCTGCAACAGAATGCTATTACGAGTGGTGAGTGAGGTGTTGCTGTTACGGCTGGAGTAATAGCTCTTTCTTGTTACTACTGTTATCTGATGTTTCAGTATCGCAAATCGCGGGCTGTTTCAGCCACGGGATTTGTGTTCTGACTGTTTCAGCACTTCTCAGGGGTGCTTGTCTCACGGTGCAGCTATTGTAGTCAATCTGTGTGAGTTGTTGTTGACTGCGGACTATGTAATGGCTTCCTCTATGTTTCAACATCGTTGACCATAGACTGTGTAGCATCTTCTGTGTTTCAGCATCATCGGCCATGGACTGTGTAACAACTTCTGTGTTTCAGCATCGTCGACCATGAACTGTGTAATAGCTTCTGTGTTTCAGCATCGTCGACCCTGGACTGTGTAACAGCTTCTATGTTCCAGCATCGTCGACCCTGGACTGTGTAACAGCTTCTATTTTCCAGCATCGTCGACCATGAACTGTGTAACAGCTTCTGTTTTTCAGCATCGTCAACCCTGGACTGTGTAACAGCTTCTGTGAGTTGTTGTTTTAGCAACAGGCCTCAAATGCTAATCTGTAGTTTGAACTGTTTCAGCACTTATACATTTCTAATCAATGGTTAAGTATGAGAGTGATGCAAATTTATATGCAAAACAGACTAAACGTATAGTAAAGAGAAGAGACATTGTATACCTTTGGAAAGATAGGATAAAGTGATAATATGAGTTAATATGTGAGTGAACAAGAGTGTAAAGGTGGCAAAAAGTATGGGAAAAAAGGTACATTGTGTGGTCCTAACACATGCCAAAGTTAGGAATCTATAACAAGTTCAAGATCCTTGTGTTTTCTAGGCCTTCTTCCCATTTCTTTGGTTGTATTATTGGATCTCCAAATGGCCTTGTGCCTAGGCTTTCCATGTACACCTGCTATGGAAATTCTGGGAATTTGTTGGTGTCAGATACATTGTGTACATTGTGGTCTACGTATCATATCCTTTATACGCAGCCTAGTAATTTTGGCATGGCCTTCACCCCCTTTGGAATGCACGACAAGATTATCAAGGCATCGGGCTATGTGCACGGGGACTGCACAATGGGTTTCTTTCCCTTTCTCTTTACTGACTTGCTAGAGGACCCAGTCTTTGGTTCTCTTTCTATCCCCCCGAATCTTGTTTCCATATGATATCTTTGATATTTACATCCTTCGGCTGAGCGGAACCCACCCTATGTTTTGGTCTTATCCCGTCAGACTCTGTTCTTTCATTGTCACAGTCGTTTATTTTGTGGGTTTCTTTGGCCCTGACAAGTTGTTGTGGGTTGTTTGTGGTTGATGGGTCCTAGCCCTGCGCACAATCGTGTGAGTCGATATCCATCCCAACCATTGTCAGGGCCTTCTCTTCTTCCTTGACCAGTGTGGCGCTCACAGGCTCGACCTACAACGAGGGAATTGCATTGACATCAACGATTCCCTCTCTTTGTGTACATTCCTGCTCTGCCTCTATAGCTTCATGCAGTGACCTATGGTTGCTACGTGATTTTCGTGTTATTTGTCTTGGTACGCCGCCCTTTGGAGGTGCCATCATGGGTAATTCTCCCTTCCTTTATTGAGATTTGACTTCTATGATCTCCAACTTCTCTTGTTCGCCTTTTGTCTTCATGCTCCTTAGCTTCACAGGTTTGCAAATGCACAATAAGTCTTGTTTGGCCCGCTTTTTCACTTTATATAGAGGGCATCATAACTGACATGAATCTTCTCAAAGAAGCTTATTTGGTTGTTATTAATGCATTGAACCTTGTCAAGTACGCTTCGTTCATTTTCATAAATGCCCAATTGATGCCTTTTCACCCCGATGGGCGGTTTTTTCTTTTCCATTCGTTGGCCTCTTTTCTGGTGTGCCACACTTTTTCGATGCACCGTACTTTTCTGTTGTGACCTTCCCTTAGTGCGCAGTGTTTTCTCCCTGTCAACCATATGTTGCACGCGGTCACTTTTTCCTTTTGTCACACTAATTCTACTATCTGTTGCACGCGATATTCCCCAGTATTTTTATATTTTATTTCAGGTCTATTTTTTTCTTCCTTTTTATGAGTTTTATTTCCTAACATCTATTATAGTAAACTATATACATGACTTTCTTACTGCGCTATAACTTTTAATGGTGACTAGGTCAATTGTCCCTGTACAGTTTCAGTTGAATACCATTGATCATTCCTTTAAGCTTTGTTCCTCCCAAGTCCTTTAGTTTTACAGATCCTCTATCTATGACAATATTTACTTCATATGGCCCTAGCCAATGCATTCTAAACTTACCAGGGTGTTGGAAATATTTTTTGTCATAGAGTAGAACTAGGTCTCCCTCCTTAAAACTCTTCTTTTTAATGTGCCTGTCATGCCATACTTTGTCTCTTACTTTCTGTTGTTAGATGATCCAAAACACAAATATCATACTTTAAAAAAGCTAGAATAAAATGATTATTAATTTAGAATATTAAATTAATAATCTAGAATATTTTATTAATAAATGGAGACATTTAGAAATAGAGTATTGTTGTAAAAGATATGACTCTAGAAAGGTGTCGTATCTTAGGATCTAAATTAGGAGTATAGTTAGAAGATTTTTAAGATAACATTTATTGTAAATGCACACTTGTTTATTTAATAAGTGATCCATAACTAGATTTAGTTAGGAAATTTAGCTTATATATAGCTCATTGCAAGAGTGTTGAGGTGTTCGGGTGTAAACTCTTGCAAATTCTCATATGTAATTGCTTTTCCTATTTAATGAAAGTGTATGTCTGAGGACACTTCTGCCATTATTGTGGTATCAGAGATCTAGTAATGCAGCTGAACTGAGGAGAAGATTTCAGCTGATCTGAAGAAGAGATTTCATCTCTACAGGCCAACGCACTCCATAAGAAAATTGGTCAGTTAATTGTTAATGTTTTTTAGAAAAAATAAATAAATTATGTTTCTACATATAAGTGTCTAGAGAAATTGTGAAATTTCAGACTTTACCTGCATGTCATGACGTCCTTTGATGAGTTTGTGTTGTATTAATGGGGGCATATTTATTATTTTTATAGCCTACACTTATGAGCTAGAAGTTCTAATCACTATTCAGTTTTTGGAGACTGGAATACTGAGACACATTCTGTATAGTTGGTTTTTAGATCCTTTCAGAAAATTGGTGGTCATGTATAGTCTTGTAGTTGATTTTCACTATATAGGCGATGAGATTCGAACCTGTAAAAAGCTCCAATGGCTGTAACTGCAGTTGCTATTGTGAACATAGTGAATGCAATATCCATGAGCATTGAAATGACTAGCGTGGTTCCAAGGAACATGTGCGAAGGCCAGGTTTTTATTAAAGGTTTTGAATTGTATTTTGTTCCTTAAATGCATCCAAGGCCAGCTCGGTGAAGGGGAATTGGTGCAACGTCCAATCCAATTTCTCTATAACTCAGAGGCATATTCATTGCCATTGCTCGAGACTTTCGATTTTCCTTCAATTGTCGAATCGCACAACCTGAGATCGAAATTCGAGGAATTTTCAGAAATGAAAACATCTATTATTATTGTTTAATTACTGTATCTATGTCAATGGAATTTTTCGTTGAGAGTTAATAGAAGTTCAATGTTCTGAGAGATTGTATCATTGCAGGCTTGAATGTTGAATATCATAGTTATTCACTTACCGACATATTGCAAACCTTACATTGCGCTCCTGTGTAGATCGCTACACACAGATCCAACACCATTACCATTGGCCTTTACTTAAATACTAATGGAACTCTGTGTTCTTCTATCTAATCTTATTTTATTATTGAGTAGTTGTATCACTCAGAGAATATTAAGCATTTAAATCACCCGATATTGTGTTGGCTCTCCACCTTTCATCTGCTAAGTATGTTTTCCATCTATTGATGGTGTCTTCTATTGATGGTTTCATTGTTTAATAGTGGCAAAGGTTTACAGGCAGTGCCCAATGAATTTATACTCATCTATGCCATTTGGTTCATACAACAACATTTCATCTACTTTTTATTAGCCTCCAAAGACAAGAGCAGGTATATCAAATGATTCACATCCATTATCAAGAAAAAGTAAACTGGCTATTATCTCTTCTAGTGAGATATTGAATATATTGTAATCAATCCCTCTTTACGAGGTATTTTTTTGGGGGTAACAAATTTTTTTTGTAACTCAAATTAATTTTACTTTGAGGGGGGGTAATTTGCAAGAGCATTGTAAGAAGTAAAATTTTGAAAGTTACTTGGAATTTTACTAGAGCCAAGTGCCAAGGTCATTCATTTTTTTCCTATTTCAATGACTATACGAGGGTCAAGGCCAAGCCCCAATAGATCATTTTTTGTGTGATGCGTCTTGTGTGTTTCTCATATTGATATCTTTTGCTTGATTCTTTTTTGGTGCGAAGATTCAACACTACAATGTCGAAGTTAATTAATTTGTTCTCTGACTCCGATAAACTTGAAGGCACAAAATCATACAAGACATGGAAACATCTCATTGAAAGCACTCTCATTTACAATGAACTTTGGCATGATATATGTAATGAAGATACTAATCCAAATAAGCCTACAGATGCAGCTACATTAGCAAAATGGGAAGTTAAAAATGCCAAAGCATTAGCACTCATTAAATCTTCAATTAATGATGAGATGTATGTTCACATTGAAAATACTACTGGTGCATGGTCTGCTTTGAAATTTTTTAAGGATTTATTTGATACTCATCCTGAATCAAAGAAATTTGATCTTCAATTAAAATTTCTCCAACAGAAATTGACTAAAGGAGGTGATGTACATGAATATATTTCCAGACTTAAGAACATTAAGCAAGAAATACTAAATGTTGGTTTTCAAGCACTAGATGATAGTTTCATGACCAAAATTTTAATTGTTGGATTTCCTTCTTACTATACACATTTTTTGGAAACTTTACAAGTAACTGGAAAGTTAGAGAAGCTTACATTTGATGAGGTAAGTGAAATGTTATCTCAACACAAAAAAACTTTTGGAAAGAAAAAGCAAGTTGTGGAAGATGCTTTTTTCACAGAGGCAAGCACAAGTAAATCTTCAACTGACAGTTCTAGAAGCAAAGGAAGAGGGCATTTTGTACAAGGTCGTTGTCGAAGCCAAAGTAGAGAAAATGATTTTTTAGACAGGAACAATTTTCAAGGCAGAGGAAACAGTCAAGGCAGAGGGTATTTTCAAGGAAGAGGAAACAATCAAAGAAAAGGGTATTTTCAAGGAAGAGGAAATAGTCAAGGCAGAGGCTATTTTCAAGGCAATAGTCAAGGCAAAGGAAAAACTCCACACAGAGGTCAAAACAGAGGCAGAGGACATAATTCAGGTAGAGGAAGAGATTTAAGTGAAATTGTTTGTAGAAGATGTAACAAAGTTGGTCATTATGTAGAAGATTGTCAAACTTCCATTGATAAAATTTCAAAGTTTCATCAAAACACAACACATTTTGCAAATGATCGAGACGATGATGGTTCATAATATGTCTTTACCTCATCTTCAACATTACAGATTTCAACCGATTTTCAAAGTGATTATGAAGATGCTTGGATTCTAGATTCAGGATCATCTCAACACATAACTTTCAGATGTGACTTCTTTTGGAATTTTCAAGAATGCCATCTTAATTTCGTCTTTCTTGTAGATAATACCAAACATACTCCTTATGGAAAAGGTGTAGTTTAAGTTTATTTACTTGATATTGGAGAACAAATGATTTCAAATGCATGGTATGTACCCACCTTTAAAAATAATTTATTGTCTTTAGTCACAATTCGACAAGCAGGGCATCAGGTGATGATGGAAGATGGCTTAGTTAAGATTAATTTAGTCAAACAGAATATGAAAACAATGATGACAGGTTATGAAGATGTAAAATTGTTAAGGATGAAAGGGACAGTTATTCCAAGGCATTCTGACTTTGCAGGAGCAGTAAGTACATGTATTTCACCTATAAGATTGTGGCATGTGAGATATGGACATCTCAACTTTGAAAGTCTCTCTCAATTGTAAAAAAAAGGGATGGTTAAGGGACTTCCATCTTTAAAAAAGGAACATACAAAATGTGAAACTTGCATTTATGGAAAACAAAGTCGAGAGAGTTTTCCAACAAGTTCATGGCGTGCAAATAGGCAGTTGCAACTAGTTCACAGTGATGTTTGTGGACCACTACAAACTTCTTTCGGTGGTTACAAATATTTTTTACTCTTTATTGATAATTTTAGTAGAATGAATTGGGTTTACTTCTTGAAGCAAAAGTTGGAAGTATTTGAAAATTTTAAGATTTTTAGTCAACTTGTTGAAAACGAAGTTAAAGAAAATATAGCCACTCTCAGGACATATAATGGAGGGGAATTCACTTCTAATGAATTCAAAACTTATTGTACAGACAATGGGATAAGAAGACATCTTACAAATGTCTACACCCCACAAAAAAATGGAGTCATAGAAAGAATGAATCACACCTTGTTAGGAATGGAAAGATCCATGTTAACCTTTAAAAGGTAAAGTCCTACATATTGGGTAGAAGCAATTCATACAACTATGTATTTAAGGAATAGATCCCGAACTGCTTCTTTGGACAGAATCACATCTTATGAAGCATGTTTTGGTTTCCAACCAAGAGTTAAACATCTTAGAGTTTTGGATCAATATGTTATGCCTTAGTTCCGAAAGAAAAACGAACTAAGATTGACTCAAGAAGCTTGAAATGCACAATGATTGGGTATTCTGATGAGAATAAAGTGTACCAAATTTTGTCCAATGGAAAATTTATTGTGAGCATGGACGTAATTTTTGATGAAACTGAAAGTAAGAGTGCTAAATAAATTCAAAGTCTTCTTCAAAAGTTAGAAACTAAAGGAAATCAAAGAAAAGGAAAAATGCAAAGTCAACAAAATTCACATAATTGGTATGAACTTAATTTTCCTTCATTTGAAGATGATACATCCAGTTCAACAACACCATATGGGTCTTTAGGAAGTTCATCATAATATCCTCGCAATGGTAGTTCATCTAACAATGATTCTCCACCTCCAGAATCTTCAACTGATTCATCTGACAATGATTCTCCACTTCCAGAATCTTCAATTGATTGATGCACATCAGTTTACATTAATCCAATTTACAATAATGGAAATTCAGATCCCAAAACAATTCAACATCAACTACCAAAATGGGCAGTTCAACTTTTGAAAGATGTAAGGCCTGATGAGAAGAATAAAATAGGAACAAGGGGATCACACAATGGTGAAGGAAATTTTTCCTTGGTAGAAAATGAATTTACTGAACCTTCCACATACAAAAAAGTGGTAAAACATAAAGAATGGCAACGGGCTATGGTTGAAGAGTATCAAGCAGTAATTGATAACAATACTTGGAAACTTGTTGATTTTCCTACAAGTGTTAAACCCATTGGATGCAAATGGGTTTACAAAATTAAAAACAACCAACATGGAGAAATTGACAAGTATAAAGAATGACTTGTGGCTAAAGGTTTTGCGCAGTAAGAAGGCATTGATTATGAGGAAATTTTTTCTCCTACTGCTAAATGGAACTCCATTCTATTAACACTTGCATTGGCCGCTCAGAAAGGTTGGAAAGTTCATCAAATGGATGTAAAAAGTGATTTTCTCAATAGAGACTTACAGGAATATGTATATATGCAACAACCACCAGGTTTTGAAATTGAAGGGAAGGAACATAAAGTCTGAAAATTAATTAAGGATTTATATGGGTTAAAGCAAGCAACCCGAGCTTGGTATACCAAAATGGATGAATACCTTAGGAAGGTTGGTTTTCAATGAAGTGAATCTGATGACACTTTGTATATCCATCAACAGGGTCCATATCTGGTGATTCTTGTTATGTATGTAGATGATTTGATCATTACAGGAAACAATGATGATCATATTGCACATGTGAAAAAGGAGTTACATGCATGTTTTAAGATGATAGATTTGGGACTACTTCACTACTATCTTGGAATTGAAGTATTCCAACGTCCACATCATATTTTCATTTCTCAGAGTAAGTATGCAACAAAAATTCTTTAGCATTTTGGCATGCAATATTGAAAACCATCTCTTACCCGTATGGAACAACACTTGAAACTTTCAAAATTTGAAGGGGGGGGAATGTTGGAAGATTGATTGTTGTCATTGATGTCAACCCTAGTCATGGGTTTTGGACTGAAAGATTGATGAAGGTATTTGTACATGAAGGAAAATGCACATGAAGATACAACACCCATGGATGGATAGTATACATCATATTGTTTCCGATGGTCTATGGAACATCATTTGGATCCTCATGGTTGAGGAGAAATGAATTTTTGAAGATGACAAAGTGAATTGTACATGTAGGCCCTGAAGATAATTAAAGAAAAGAATTACAAAATAAGAAAGTGTC
>JASDQU010100227.1:884964-907646 GCA_032191745.1 Picea mariana | reverse complement strand
AACTGATAAGCTTCTTCTCATTTGGATTGGTTGGAGCATTATTTGGGATTACATAGCCATTTACAACCGAGTACCAAATGTCTACTCCCAAAGCCGTTAGGTAAGTTTTCACTCTATCAATCCAGTATGCATAATTTCTTCCATCAAATTTTTTAATCCCATTTGGAATGTGCTCATGGTCATCCATATCTACTCAGGATTTTCCTTCCAGTGGTTAAACTCTTCTGAAGGCCACTTGCTCTGATACCAATTCTTGATACTGAGAGGGGGGTGAATCAGTATCAAGTACAACTTAAAACCTTTCTCAACTTATACATAAACCATTCAACTATATCCAATGAGCAATGAAAAATAGTATAATAGATACACCAATACACCATGCACAATATATGAGAAATAATCAATAGTTATTGTTCAAGGGAAGTAATGACTTCCAAAGGTAGCTATAGCTTCCAAATGTAAAGGGAGGGATAAACCTCCAAGAGGAAGATACAATCCTCCAATATCAAGAGAGATTTTAAATCTCCATCCTTTCCCCTTCCTTCCACCCAAGAATATATGAAAGATAATAAAACTTTACATTAAATCATCACCATCAACCAATCATCACATAGAACCTGATAATGCTTCCTGAGACTTCTTCAATTTTTGCAATTCTTTAATTCTTGGAGTACTATGATCCTGTAGATAATATTATTCAATGTATTCTCTGAAACTCCTCCAATTTTCACTCCTTGAATCCTCCCCAGAAAGAGGTTATAGAAAGAATGGTAGACTTTATTGAATTCTGGTCTATTCAGAAGACCCAACTTGTACAGCATGCCCCGCCCTCAATATTTAACATACGATTATGAAACTCACACAAAAGAAACTAAAGTCCATACTATTTCCAATGGAAGTGGTCCCACTTCATTTGGATTATGTATTAAGAAGTTATGATTGTTTTACCTGGAACACTTGTTTATTGACTAGCTTCAGGACTGGTCACAAACCCTATCTTCCACATAGTGTATCTCCATAATTATAGTGAATCAAGAGATGAAATTTTTACCAGAGGTACCTTGATATGTATTCTCAATACCATAGATATTTCATCATCTGAATCATTTGAGAAAAGAAATTAGAGAAAAAATGGTAAGATGACCTGAAAATAACATACCTTAGAACACATCACCAAAATACTTCATCCTCCCTTGAAATCCGTCCTTCTTTTACTTCTTATTCCCTCTAAAATTCGACTTGTATCAAATGAATGTATAATTATGTTTATTTATACCATTTATTTCACTTCCTTTTAACATTACGACCGACCTAACACTTTCTTATTTTGTAATTTTTTTCTTTAATTATCTTCAGGGCCTACTTGTACAATTCACTTTGTCATCTTCAAAAATTCATTTCTCCTCAACCATGAGGATCCACGTGACGTGCCACATACCACTGGAAACAACATGATGTATACTATCCATCCATGGGTGTTGTATCTGCATGTGCATTTTCCTTCATGTCCAAATACCTTCATCAATATTTCAGTCCAAAACCCATGACTAGGGTTGACATCAATGACAACAACCAATCTTCCAACATTTCCCCCCTTTCAAATTTTGAAATTTTTAAGTGTTGTTCCATAGGGGTAAGAGATGGTTTTCAATCTTGCATGCCAAAATGCTGAAGAGTTTTTGCTGCATACTTACTCTGAGAAATGAAAATATGATGTGGACATTGGAATACTTCAATTCCAAGATAGTAGTGAAGTAGTCTCAAATATGTCATCTTAAAACATGCATGTAACTCCTTTTTCACTTGTGCAATATGATCATCATTGTTTCCTGTAATGATCAAATCATCTACATACATAACAAGAATCACCAGATATGGACCCTGTTGATGGATATACAAAGTTTCATCAGATTCACTTCATTGAAAACCAACCTTCCTAAGGTATTCATCCATTTTGGTATACCAAGCTCGAGGAGCTTGCTTTAACCCATATAAAGCCTTAATTAATTTTCAGACTTTATGTTCCTTCCCTTCAATTTCAAAACCTAGTGGTTGTTGCATATATAAATATTCCTATAAGTCTCTATTGAGAAAAGCACTTTTTACATCCATTTGATGAACTTTCCAACCTTTCTGAGCGGCCAATGCAAGTGTTAATAGAATGGAGTTCCATTTAGCAGTAGGAGAAAAAATTTCCTCATAATCAATGCCTTCTTGCTGTGCAAAACCTTTATCCACAAGTCGTTCTTTATACTTGTCAATTTCTCCATGTTTGTTGTATTTAATTTTGTAAACCCATTTGCATCCAATGGGTTTAACACTTGTAGGAAAATCAACAAGTTTCCAAGTATTGTTATCAGTTACTGCTTGATACTCTTCAACCATAGCCTGTTTCCATTCTTTATGTTTTACCGCTTCTTTGTATGTGGAAGGTCCAGTAAAATCATTTTGCTACCAAGGAAAAATTTCTTTCACCATTGTGTGATCCCCTTGTTCCTATTTTATTCTTCTCATCAGGCCTTACATCTTTCAAAAGTTGAACTGCCCATTTTGGTAGTTGATGTTGACTTGTTTGGGGATATGAATTTCCATTATTGTAAATTGGATTAATGTAAACTGATGTGCATCAATCAGTTGAAGATTCTGGAGCTGGAGAATCATTGTCAGATGAACTACCGCTGCTAAGAGATTATGATGAACTACCTGAAGACCCATATGGTGTTGTTTAACTAGATGTATCATCTTCAAATGAAGGAAAATCAAGGTCATACCAATTATGTGAATTTGGTTGACTTTGCATTTTTTCTTTTCTTTGATTTCATTTAGTTTCTAACTTTTGAAGAAGACTTTGAATTTATTCAACACTCTTACTTTCAGTTTCATCAAAAATTACATCCCTTCTTACAATAAATTTTCCATTAGACAAAATTTGGTACACTTTATTCTCATCAGAATACTCGATCATTGTGCATTTCAAGCTTCTTGAGTCAATCTTAGTTCATTTTTCTTTTGGAACTAAGGCATAACATACTGATCCAAAACTCTGATATGTTTAACTCAAGGTTGGAAACCAAACCATGCTTCATAAGATGTGATTCCATCCAAAGAAAAAGTTGGGTATTTATTCCTTAAATAGATAGTTGTATGAATTGCTTCTGCCCAATATGTAGGACTTTACTTTTTAAAGGTTAACATGGATCTTTCCATTCCTAAC
This sequence comes from Picea mariana, assembly GCA_032191745.1. Lineage (NCBI taxonomy): Eukaryota > Viridiplantae > Streptophyta > Pinopsida > Pinales > Pinaceae > Picea > Picea mariana. Next base: position 904,432 of record JASDQU010100227.1, on the reverse strand, counting down.
AAGGTGTGATTCATTCTTTCTATGACTCCATTTTTCTGTGGAGTGTAGACATTTGTAAGATGTCTTCTTATCCCATTGTCTGTACAATAAGTTTTGAATTCATTAGAAGTGAATTCCCCTCCATTATATGTCCTGAGAGTGGCTATATTTTCTTTAACTTCGTTTTCAACAAGTTGACTAAAAATCTTAAACTTTTCAAATAATTCCAACTTTTGCTTCAAGAAGTAAACCCAAGTCATTCTACTAAAATCATCAATAAAGAGTAAAAAATATTTTCAACCATCGAAAGAAGTTTGTAGTGGTCCACAAACATCACTGTGAGCTAGTTGCAACCGCCTATTTGCACGCCATGAACTTGTTGGAAAACTCTCTTGACTTTGTTTTCCATAAATGCAAGCTTCACATTTTGTATGTTCCTTTTTTAAATATGGAATTCCCTTAACCATCCCTTGTTTTTACAATTGAGAGAGACTTTCAAAGTTGAGATGTCCATATCTCACATAGTCTAATCTTATAGGTGAAATACATGTACTTACTGCTCATGCAAAGTCAGAATGCCTTGGAATAACTGTCCCTTTCAACCTTAACAATTTTGTATCTTCATAACCTTTCATCATTGTTTTCATATTCTATTTGACTAAATTAATCTTAACTAAGCCATCTTCCATCATCACCTGATGTCCTGCTTGTCGAATCGTGACTAAAGACAACAAATTATTTTTAAAGGTGGGTGCATACCATGCATTTGAAATCATTCGTTCTCCAATATCAGGTAAATAAACTTAAACTACACCTTTTCCATAAAGAGTATGTTTGGTATTAACTACAAGAAAAACAAAATTAAGATGGCATTCTTGAAAATTCCAAAAGAAGTCACATCTGAAAGTTATGTGTTGAGATGATCCTGAATCTAGAATCCAAGCATCTTCATAATCACTTTGAAAATCGGTTGAAATTTGTAATGTTGAAGATGAGGTAAAGACATATTATGAACCATCATCGTCTCGATCATTTGCAAAATGTGTTGTGTTTTGATGAAACTTGGAAATTTTATCAATGGAAGTTCGACAATCTTCTACATAATGACCAACTTTGTTACATCTTCTACAAACAATTTCACTTAAATCTCTTCCTCTACCTGAATTATGTCCTCTGCCTCTGTTTTGACCTATGTGTGGAGTTTTTCCTCTCCCTTGAATATTGCCTTCAAAATAGCCTCTTCCTTGACTATTTCCTCTTCCTTGAAAATACCCTTTTCTTTGACTATTTCCTCTGCCTTGAAAATACCCTCTTCCTTGACTGTTTCCTCTGCCTTGAAAATTGCTCCTGTCTAAAAAATTGTTTTCTCTACTTTGGCTTCAATAACGACCTTGTACAAAATTTCCTCTTCCTCTACTTCTAGAACTGTCAGTTGAAGATTTACTTGTGTTGGCCTCTGTGAAAAAAACATCTTCCACAACTTGCTTTTTCTTTTCAAAAGTTTTGTTGTGTTGAGATAACATTTCACTTACCTCATCAAACGTAAGCTTGTCTAACTTTCCAGTTACTTGTAAAGTTTCAAAAAAATGTGTATAGAAAAAAGGGAATCCAACAATTAAAATTTTGGTCATGAAACTATCATCTAGTGCTTGAAAACCAACATTTAGTATTTCTTGCTTAATGTTCTTAAGTCTGGAAATATATTCATGTACATCACCTCCTTCAGTCAATTTCTGTTGGAGAAATTTTAATTGAAGATCAAATTTCTTTGATTCGGGCTGAGTATCAAATTAATCCTTAAAAAATTTCAAAGCAACCCATGCACCAGTAGTATTTTCAATGTGAACATACATCTCATCATTAACTGAAGATTTAATGAGTGCTAATGCTTTGGCATTTTTAACTTCCCATTTTGCTAATGTAGCTGCATCTGTAGGCTTATTTGGCTTAGTATCTTCATTACGTATATCATGCCAAAGTTCATTGTAAATGAGAGTGTTTTCAATGAGATGTTTCCATGTTTTGTATGATTTTGTGCCTTCAAGTTTATCGGAGTCAGAGAACAAATTAATTAACTTCGACATTGTAGTGTTGAATCTTTGCACCAAAAAAGAATCAAGTAAAATATATCAATATGATAAACACACTAGACGCATCACACAAAAAATGATCTATTGGGGCTTGGCCTTGACCCTCGTATAGTCGTTGAAATAGGAAAAAAATGAATGACCTTGGCACTTGGCTCTAGTCAAATTCCATGTAACTTTCAAAATTTTACTTCTTACAATGCTCTTGCAAATTAACCCCCCTCAAAGTAAAATAACTTTGAGTTACAAAAAAAATTTGTTACCCCCAAAAAAAATACCTCCTAAAGAGGGATTGATTACAATATATTCAACATCTCACTAGAAGAGATAATAGCCAGTTTACTTTGTACTGATAATGGACGTGAATCATTTGATATACCTGCTCTTGTCTTTGGAGGCTAATAAAAAGTAGATGGAATGTTGTTGTATGAACCAAATGGTATAGATGAGTATAAATTCATTGGGTGCTGCTTGTTAACCTTTTCCACTGTTAAACAATGAAACCATCAATAGAAGACACCATCAGTAGATGACAAACATACTCAGCAGATGAAAGGTGGAGAGCCAACACATTATTGGGTGATTTAAATGCTTAATATTCTCTGAGTGATACAACTACTCAATAATAAAATAAGATTAGATAGAAGAACACAGAGTTCCATTAGTATTTAAGTAAAGGCCAATGGTAATGGTATTGGATCTGTGTGTGGCGATCTACATGGGAGCACAATGTAAGGTTTGCAATTTGTCGGTAAGCGAATAACTATGATATTCGACATTCGAGCCTGCAATGATACAATCTCTCAGAACATTGAACTTGTATTAACTCTCAACAAAAAATTACATTGACATAGATACAGTAATTAAACAATAATAATATATGTTTTTGTTTCTGCAAATTCCTCGAATTTCGATCTCAGGTTGTGTGATTCGACAATTGAAGGAAAATTGGAAGTCTCGAGCAATGACAGTGAATATGCCTCTGAGTTATAGAGAAATTGGATTGGACGTTGCACCAATTCCCCTTCATCGAGTTGGCCTTGGATGTGTTTAAGGAACAAAATAAAATTCAAAACCTTTAATAAAAAACTAGCCTTTGCACCTGTTCCTTAGAACCACGCGAGTCCTTTCAATGCTCACGGATATTGCATTCACTATGTTCACAATAGCAGCTGCAGTTACAGCCATTGGAGCTTTTTGCAGGTTCGAATCTCATCGCCTATATAGTGAAAACCAACTGCAAGACTGTACATGACCACCAATTTTCTGAAAGGATCTAAAAACCAACTATACAAAATGTGTTTCAATATTCCAATCTCCAAAAACTAAATAGCAATTAGAACTTCTAGCTCATAAGTGTAGGCTATAAAAATAATAATTACGCCCCCATTAATACAACACAGACTCATCAAAGGACATCGTGACATGCAGGTAAAGTCTGAAATTTCACAATTTCTCTAGACATTTATATGCAGAAACATATTTTTATTTTTATTTTTTTCTTAAAAACATTAACAATTAACTGACCAATTTTTTGATGGAGTGCGCTGGCCTGTAGAGATGAAATCTCTTCTTCAGATCAGCCGAAATCTTCTCCTCAGTTCAGCTACATTACTGGAGCTCTGATACCACAATAATGGAAGAAGTGTCCTCAGACACACACTTTCATTAAATAGGGAAAGAAATTACATATGAGAATTTGCAAGAGTTTACACTCGAACACCTCAACACTCTTGCAGTGAGCTATATATAAGCTAAATTTCCTAAATAAATCTAGTTATGGATCACTTATTAAATAAACAAGTGTCCATTTACAATAAATGTTATCTTAAAAATCTTCTAACTATACTCCTAATTTAAATTTTAAGATACGACACCTTTCTAGAGTCATATCTTTTACAACAATACTCTATTTCTAAATGTCTCCATTTATTAATCAAATATTCTAGATTATTATTTTAATATTCTAAATTAATAATCGTTTTATTCTATCTTTTTTAAAGTATGATATTTGTGTTTTGGATCATCTAACAACAGAAAGTAAGAGACAAAGTCTGACATGATAGGCACATTAAAAAGAAGAGTTTTAAGGAGGGAGACCTAGTTCTACTCTTTGACAAAAAATATTTCCAACACCCTGGTAAGTTTAGAATGCATTGGCTAGGGCCATATGAAGTAAATATTGTCACAAATAGAGGATCTGTAAAACTAAAGGACTTGGGAGGAACAGAGTTGAAAGGAATGATCAATGGTAGTCGACTGAAACTGTACAGGGACAATCGACCTAGTCACCATTAAAATTTATAGCGCAGAAAGAAAGTCATGTATATAGTGTACTATAATAGATGTTAGGAAATAAAACTCATAAAAAGGAAGAAAAAAGTAGAAGAGAAATAAAATACAAAAATACTGGGGAATATCACGTGCAACATATAGTGGAATTAGTGTGACAAAAGGGAAAAGTGACCGCGTGGAGCATATGGTTAATAGGGAGAAAACACCACGCACTAAGGGAAGGTCACAACAGAAAAGTATGGTGCATCAAAAAAGTGTGGCACGCCAGAAAAGAGGCCAACGGCTGGAAAAGAAACAACCGCCCATCGGGGTGAAAAGGCATGAATTGGGCATTTATGAAAATGAACGAAGCATACTTGACAAGGTTGAATGCATTAATAACATCCAAATAAGCTTCTCTGAGAAGATTCATGTCAGTTATGACGCCCTCTATATAAAGTGAAAAAGCGTGCCAAACAGGACTTATTATTCATTTGCAAACCTGAGAAGCTAAGGATCACAAAGACAAAAGGCGAACAAGAGAAGTTGGAGATCATAGAAGTCGAATCTCAATAAAGGAAGGGAGAATTACCCATGATGGCACCTCCAAAGGTCGGCGCACCAAGACAAATAACATGAAAAACATGCAGCAACCATAGTTCACCGCATGAAGCTATAGAGACAGAGCAAGAATGTACACAGAGAGAGGGAATCGTTTATGTCAATGCAATTCCCTCGTTGTAGGTCGAACCTATGAGCGCCACACCGGTTAAGGAAGAAGAGAAGGCCCCGACGATGGTTGGGATGGACATCGACTCACACAATAGTGCGCAAGGACAGGACCCATCAACCACAGACAACCCACAACAACTTGTCAGGGCAAAACAAACCCACAAAATAAACAATTGTGACAATGAAAGAATAGAGTCTGACGGGATAAGACCAAAACCTGGGGTGGGTTTCGCTCAACCGAAGGATGTACATATCAAAGATATCATATGGAAACAAGATTCGAGGGGACAAAAAGAGAACCATAGGCTCGGACCTCTAGCACACTGGTAAAGATAAAGGGAAAGCAACCCATCGTGCAGTCCATGTGCACATAGCTCGATGCCTTGATCGTCTTGTTGTGCGTTCCAAAGGGGGTGGAGGCCATGCCAAAATTACTAGGTTGCGTATAAAAGCTACGATACATAGACCACAATGTACACAATGTATCTGACACCAACAAATTCCCAGAATTTCGATAGCAGGTGTACATGGAAAGCCTAGGCACAGGGCCATTTGGAGATCCAATAATACAACCAAAGAAATGGGAAGAAGGCCTAGAAAACACAAGAATATTGAACTTGTTAGATATTCCCGACTTTGGCACGGTGTTATTGGACAAATCGGTAGGTGTGGACACTAACAAATCTCCCTAGATCCACCTGGATCTAGAACAAAACAGAACAGGACACGACTCTTTCCCTAAGTTGTAATCATTGAATCTACTAATAGGAAGGAATAAGCGACATACCTTTATATCACTTCCTTAGGTCTTTTTTGTTCCCACTTCGCTCCAGTGCTCTCATGAAGTCAAGTCCAAAACAACACAAACCAGCCAAAGTGAAGATAGCAAAGTATATTCAATGTCAACTTATGCATATGATCAATGAATTACACAATAAAGTAAGAGTGACTTTATGGGAAAGGGACATGCCGTTGTATCATATTAATTGAAAGTAGAAGATAAAACCTGATCGCCTTGATGTTGCAAGCTTCATTTCAGTGACCCTTGGTTCCAACACACACAATTTCTCTGTACTTGCATGAAGAAGATCCAATTCCTCTTCATAGACCAAATAGAGCCTTCAAGCTTCTGTCCAAACAAGGTTCTTCACACAATTCTTTCACCAATTCTTCATTAAATCTTGCTTAACCTTTTCCATGAGAAACCTTTCAATATATAGGAGAAGGAGAGATGGTTACATGGATGGGGATGATCCCATCAAATCTGAGAAGTCAGTAGAATGACANTTCCAATCTTAAAAACAAGTTCGCACCCTATATATGGAGAATATTGCGAGAATTTTGCACCCTAAGTGTGGGTGGCCTGTGAGAATGAGGGATTATCGCACCCTAGACCATAGGCAGCGTGCAAACTCATTTTAAAAATATGTTTTTTGGAAGAAGACAGGAGCCACTTTTCTCAAGAAAAAAGTTCTTGTTGGGAGCCTGAATACATCACTGTTAAGACATCAACAAAGTGACCAAAATCATGTGTAAAAGAATGCCCCCCAAAGTATGAGGCCAAAATCTGTGATAGCTGAAATACTTTGTAAACTGCGTGTGTGTGTCATAAACCAGGAGCGCACCTAATAGGAAACCTACAAACAACCAAGAATCTACAAAATATAATACCAGTTCTGAGGTAGGCATTTTCATACTCAGATCACAGATGGATGACATCATGAATGTAGGTCATGGCCACCAATCATATACCGTGGATCCATGCCTTCAAAATACTGCATAGCCACCAAGAATACACTGTGGATCTATGCGAGAATACTTAAATTAAAATCACATAGCCACATGACATACAAAGTGGATCTATGTGTTGATGCAAATCATACATACTCCATCATAGCCTAGATAAAAAAGATGATACCCAGGGTCTTCAATCCTGTCACCTGAAAGTACGAATCTAGCCATGAGATTACATGTGTTGAAGTTGAACATGGTAGAAACCACTTGATTACCGGTCATTGATGAAACCATTAACAAGTGCGAGGGAAATCACCATTAATGTAAATGACTCCAAAGGTACACTAGTACAATCCAATGAATGTGAATAAATGAGATGAGGTCAAACATTCGATGGAACCTCCTGATCAGGGGTCAATAATGAAAACCTACTGTTGAAAGCGAGGAAACCTGCCATTGAGGCATGCAAGTTCCAAGGTACCAGATAATTTCTAAGTCTTGTTTCTAGATAATGAGTTGAAGTCGATAGAACAAGACTCGTCACAGGAGGGCCTTGATGTACCCCGCATTAATGACACAAAATAAGTAACAGATTTTGAAGGTGAAACAGAGTATGAATATTGGTTGAAATGGACATAGGGAAGGCCGACATGGTAAGAATGGATAACTGCAGATGGCCGATTCAATAGAGGACTTTGGACGAACTTCTCTTGAACATATGAATGACACGATCAAGGATTTGGCAGCACTGACTTAGAGATGACCCAAGAGATGACCTTGTAGCAAGTCGAATGAGAGACAAATGGATTTCCCAAACCGGCTTCAAATAATGAATAGAGGGTGTTATTTTTAAGAGAGACACTTACTGCCAATAATATGAATACAAAAACACATCCCTTTCCCAAAATTTCCCCCACCATTTCTGGTGAGTACCTCTTTATTTTTATGCAAGCTTGAGGAGGATAACATATGCTTGTCAATTTAAGCTCATCCTTCGGACAAGTCCATCAGAGTATGTTTAACGAACTCTAAGAAGGAGTGGTTCAGTTCCATTGTGGGTCTTTCAATGTTTTTTTAACGAGTCCAAAGATAGAAAAATTGGGGGGTTTTCATGTTTTAAGAGTCTAAAAAACACTTAAAGAGAACTCTCTCAATTCCTTTTTCATAAAATAGTTCGACAGGACCGAAAAAGTGATAAACTGTCGCCCATTAAACCTTTTGTTCAGATACTTTTACGAGCGTGAATAGAACAAGGTCTCTTGGCCATCTTTTCTTTTTTATGGAGTGTGAAAAGAGCTTAAAGGATACTCCTTTGCGTTCGTCATTTTTGTGTGACCATAACGAGTATGAAAAGACGAGAAAAGTATACTCGGTTATGTTCTCATGTATTTTCGAGCGTGAGAACGAATGAAGACGGACCTTGAGGTTTTTCCAAAAACCATAAAAAATAGTCATACATGCGACAAAAAGAAAAAACATCCGTACTCCTTCACGTGGAATTCAAAGTTTCTATACCTGCAAAAATTCACACTCATAGGGCTATTAGGCATTAGGTTTTATAAACAAAAAAATATAAAAATCAACAAAAAATGGTAAAAAGTGAATAAATATGGGTAAAAAGGGATTTTACCATTTTCATTGTGATTTTGCCAAAAACTTTGCCCAATACACCTCATTTTCCCCCAAATTTCGTTGCATGATTGCGAGAGGCACAAGAGACCATTTGGAAAACCATCTCCGCCAACGAGGTAAGCTCTTGATCTTCTACCTTTTCATGGTTTATTTTTAGTCATTGACAATTTTCAGGGTTTTAGATCCATTTTAGGGCCATAACTTGTGCCCGAGCATTCTCACAGGCTGGCCATGTGGGACCTACGAGAATCTAATATTCTCATAGGAAGCCTTAAGGGAACCTGTAAGAATCTTGCATTGTGCTAAAGGGGCACCTGTGGGGGCCGAAAAATGAAATTTAAATTTGATTTTTGCTCAATAAAAATTATGCCAAGGTTTGAAATAAGTTGTTGACCCTTCTCTTATGGTTCTTGTGCAGGAATTTGACCATCACGATGCTGGAGTGGTGAGAAAGAGAACATGAGGAGAAGGATTTGATTTTCAGGAATGACCCAGGTATTGTTGCTGCCCTCTGAGACTGTGGGCTCTTGAAATTCCACAGGATTCTGGGCATGAGGGCCCAACTCAGATTGTTGGAGTACCTGGTTCATATGTGGGATGCGGATTAACAGTTGTTTCACGTGGGAGTCCACATATTGACCCTAGATATCAAGGATATCTACTTTCTAATAGGTTTATCATGGCATGGGTACCACGCTAGCTTTACCGGTAGCCGAGGTGGTAGACTCCCTATGAGTGAGTAATATCACCAGTACTGTGTTCCTGAGGAAGAAAGAAGCGATGGATTGGTTGCTATTTGGGGGGTCCAAAACTTGACCATGCGGACCATCTTGTTCACTATAGCACACATGGCCAGGAGCATAGCCCCACATATGGCTCTCTAGAGCTACTTCCAATACACCATAGAATGCACAGAGCCACAAGTCTTCAACTGGTCAGATGCAGTTCTCCGTAGTATGAAGAGGCAATTGACGAAGTGCAGGAGGGGAAACTTGAAGCAGTTTGGGTATGGATCACTTTTGGTGTTCTTCTTCCTCAAGAGGGTCCCATTGATGAGATTACAGGTTGATTGGGGTTTACCGACCCCACAGGATCTAAAGATGTTGAGGTGGTGCAACCTCATGGCCCGACATGTAGTTGGGCCTATCATCAAGTACAATGATTCATTTTTCGACTGGTTGCGACCACAAATGTTGATTATTAATGACTACACATATGCTAGTTTTGACTTCCAAGGGGATCTGGATTTAGCCCTACCTGAGGATGCTCAGTGGGGTGACCTAGGTAAGAAGTACACATTTTGTTCTTTTAAATGTTTTTGTAATTTTTATCATATAAAATGTTTTTATGTTTGTTCAAGAACTAATAAAAAAATCTCTTTTTGATGACACAGATGTGGGGCCATATCGACCTCCAGGAACGTCTCCTATTCATTGGTGAGGAGAGGTGGCTCTAGTGGCATGATGGGATGCCGGAGACTACGAGGCAGTGGAGCAGAACTTGGAGGGGTTGACCACTGACGTCCCAGATATGGCTATTGGGGAAATCCCTAGATGTTATCAACGCCATACTATAGGCGTGTTAGAGTCTATTAGTCGACTACTTCGTAGGGTGGCCTGGGAAATTGTGTGTTATCGTGAGCATCACCCATGACACTATTTTGTAGAAGCTATGAGCTTCACATTTTGAGATTTTGGTCCTTAGACAAAAACCTTTTGTAAAAACTTTTGATCGTTATATACATATATACATTTTCTACCGGCTTATCTTGTGTTGTGTGATACATGTGATGTGATTGGTTTATAAATGGCCCAATTGTCTGTCTAATACATAGTTATCTAAAGCATCAGTCAATGTATTTAGACATCTAAGAATGTGTTGATACTCAATATAATCAAAATAATGTTCCAAGAGGTGAATTCATAAATATACCCATAATAAAGTAGGACTTCGAATAACATAGACAATACTTAACTGTATTACTACTAGCTACAAATTGAGTCGTACAACCAAGTGGTGGATACCAAGCGAAATAGCATCAATCAAAAATTCGATGAAAGTGCTATACTCTGCAATATTGTTGGTTGCACAACTGAGACACACACCTCGCAGAGTGATAAGTTCGTTTGTAGGGGCGTAAATTGCCCAAGCAATAGAAGCAAGGTTCTGAGTACTACGGTTAGCACCATCAGTGAAGCCAATGTGGGGTAGCGAAGACTCTGACATCTGGAAACCAAACACAATGTAACATAAGTGGTTGAGGGCAAAGACCAGATAACGAAAAATCATACTATAGTAACACACAAGAAGTATGATACAATAAAATACATGTACTCATGCACAGGTGACCTTAGGCATAGTACTTCTTTAAGTACAACCCATTTCTAGGTTCACTCAAAGGGATACCGTCGTAGTCCACTAACTCATAAGCTCCTTTCTCCAAAACTCGTCTAATGATATAAGGACCTCGCCACATAGCTTTGAATTTTACTACTCCTAGCATATCCCGATCTTGTTCGTAAAGGAGAACCAGATCACCTTCGAGGAAAATGCAAGGCATGACATGTTTTTTGTATTGGGATTTGACACGTTTCTTTTGGGCTTCTATGACTAGGGTGGCGTTGCAATGAGTTTCGTCTAATCGCATGAGATACAACAGATGTTCTTCTTTGGCAAAAGTGTTTGGGAGGAGTTTGACAGCTAGTTTTAGGGAGGTTATCTCACATTTAATTGGCATAATGGTTCTAGACCATAGACTAACTAGAATGGTGTAAACCCAGTAGAAGACTTAACGGATGTCTGGTAAGCCCACAATGCTGAAAACAACATTGTGTGCCAACTCGTTTTGTGAATCCCTATCATTCTTCAAAGCATGGTAATGAAGACTTTGTTAATTGCTTCGACTTGGCCATTGGCTTGTGGGTAATAGGGTGTTGAGTTTTCATGGTGAAGACCCAACTTTTTAGTGAGTTCGAACATCATAAAGTTTCTAAAGTGGCTACCATGATCAGTGACGATAGCCTGAGGAACACCAAAACGAGCTATGATGTGATTGAATATGAATAATGCTGCGGTCTTTCCGGTGTTGTCAAATGTCGGCATCACCTCGACCCATTTCGTAAAATAATCTACGACTACAATAATGTATCCATGCCCCCTGGCCGAGTGAGGGTGACATGTCATGAAATTGATACCCCATTTCGCAAAAGGACCAATGGATACCACAGGGTGAAGAGGAGCAGGATGTGACCATATTTTATGGTTGTAGGTCTGGCAAGCGTGGCATTTTTTAATGGAAATTATACAATCGTCAAATAAGGAAGGCCAAAAATACCCTGCTCACAATATCTTCTGGACAATAGCATACCCAGACATATGACCACCACAGGCTCCATAATGGCATTCATTTAGGGATTTCTTGGCTTTGTCAAACGTGAGGCAATGCCAAAAAATGGAGTCAATCCCACGACGATAAAGAGTATCACTGAGGATAATATACTGACGGGCTTGGTAGCATATTCGACGGTGGTCAGTACTAGACAAATTGGGATGGAAAATCTGGGTTTGTATATATATGATGATATCTTCATACCAAATATCATCAGAACTAATTAGGTAAAGGGATTCATCTGGTAATGAATCGGCTGCTACATTTTCCGTCTCAGAGTAGGGAAAGTCGCATATCAACTCGGAAAACACTAAGGATTTCTTGGACTAAGCGTGTTCGAATTATAAGTCAAACTCCTGGAGTATCATGATGCATTTGGAGTATTTTCCCTCTAGCAGTTGACGTGTGAGAATGTGCTGCATAGGGTTGTAGTTAGAAATTACCGTAGTCTTGCAAGAGAGGATATACTGTCGGAAACGTTGAACTGCTTCGACGGCTGCCAAGGCCATTTTTTCAGCATGTAAATACTTGGTTTCAGTAGGCGTAAGAATTTGACTCAAGTAATATGTGACATGTTCGTCATGAGAATCATCCTCCTAGATGAGAACCATAGCGATGGTGTAGTTCGAGGCTGCAAGGTAGAGGAAATAACCGTGACTGTAATCGAGTAGGAAGAGAAGTGGGGTATGTGTCAGAAACATTTTCAATGCTTCAAAATATTTGTTGGTAATGGTATCCCATATGAACTTAGACCCTTTCTTGAGCATTCGCGTAAATCCAAGAGTTAGCTTGGCATAGTTCAGGATAAAACGACGAAGAAAGTTTTCCTTCCCTTGCAAACTTTGTAACTAGCGAAGTGAGGAAGGAGGAGGGAGATTGAGAATCGCCTCAACCTTCAAAGGATCTACTCATATCCCTTGATGTGAAACAATAAAGCCTAGAAGTCGTCCGGATTCTACGCAGAAGACGCATTTGTGAGGATTCAAGTGTATATGGTAAAACCAACATCGAAGGAAAATGGCTTGGAGGTGTATTGGATGATCTACACGGTGCATGGAATGAGTAGGTAAGTCGTCTAGATATGGCTGCATGATGTGCTTGATCTCATGGAAGGTGTAAGACATAGCGCCCTGAAAAGTTGCGTGAACATTTTTGAGACTGAACAGAAGTTTCTGATAGGAAAAAGTGCCCCAAGGACAAATAAAAGAGGTTTTGTGTTGGTCCATGGGAATGATATTGATTTGATTATATTCAGAGAAACCATCCATTAGAGATAAGATTTCACTGCTGGCACAATTGTCGATGATCTGGTCGACGAAGGGAGGAGGAAAGTTGTCTTTAGGACATGCTTTCTTAATATCCCTATAATCAACACACATGTGGATTGTGCCTTGTTTCTTGTGGATCGGGAGAAGATTGGAAACCTAGTCAGTGAGAGCCACTGGGTAAATAAAGTCGGCTTTGAGAAGTTTCTTGACTTCAAGCTTGATAGCAGCCGATTTACATGGGTGCACCAGACAAAGTCGTTTCCGGTTGGGTTTAGCATCTGGGTATGTCTTAATCTCATGTATCACAATGTAAGGGTCAATACCCGACATTTCTTCATAGCTCCAGGTGACGACGTCACGAAATTCTTTGAAAAGTGACTTGTAGGTGACAATTTCGTCAGGGGAACACGAAGCTCTGATATGCACATTTTCGATAATTCCAGGTTTTATGGATATGTCGAGGGGGATGGTGGGTGAGATATTACTTAAGTTCCCTTCAAAAAACACATTGTGTGTAGACTCGAGAATGATAGAAATGACAACAATGGTCGATGGGGTCGAGATTCATTGGTAGCTCTTGATGGTGTGTTGTTCTAGGAAGAGGATGGAACGATGATGTCCATCGTCCCAGGGGGTGTCTTCCATAATAGGCATAATAATCTCATCTGTGGGAAAAATGATGTGGAAAGGATCTGGACATAAATCACCAAGAGAGGGCATAGAAGGGGTTGTCGATTGAATGGCCTGATAGGCGGATTCGACCAAACTCAAAGGAATTTCGTCGCCATAATGAAGATGATCACTGGGGTTGGGTACCATCCATGGGTCGTGAGACGCATGGGTTCTGTGAATAGAGGTGGAGATCATGTTGATCGAGGCGATAGATGGATGTGGAACATTGGGTGGTGGGATGGGGAAGGTACCCATTAACAAAGAGTCTTTAAGAAGACCCACACCGACATTCTCGGATCCGGGGGGGTTGGCAATGAACGGTATGTCGTTGGTATGAGAATCCGAGATAAATAAGGCTAATTGGTTGATGGTAATTACCTTTCCTTGATGTGGGAAATGCATGACATGGAAAAGAGTCGACACAACTGCGTGCATGGAATCAATCCAACTATGACCAAGTAGAAGGTTGTAATAGAGAGGAGCATCAAAGACCTCCACTTCAACTTGGAATGTTTTTCCTTCTAATGTAATCAACAACGAAGGGAGGACATCATAAGGCATAAAACTAGAGCCATTAAAGGCTTTCAGTGTGTTTTGGGATTCAGTCAAAGGAGGAGAGATGATGGTTTTCCAGCAGGTAATAGACATGACACACGTCGAGGCACCCTCGTCAATAACTATTCTACAAATGTTTTTGTCAGAGACAATAACTTGTATTTGGAATGCGAGTTGAGGGGGTAACCTTGGAATTTGATCTTCCAAGTAAAAAATTATTAAATTCATATTCGTAGGGTCGATTCCACTAATAGATTTCAACCGTGCCTTCCGTTGTATAGGAAAAATTTGAAGGACTTAGAGGGCTGACATCATGGATGGTGCTTGGGCCAGATCTTCAACAATACTGTAGTTCTAGGCAGCACGGGCATGAGGATTGTAAGACGATTTTCAAATGACACCCTTTGGAGGAGGGCAAAGAAATGTGTCGAGGGTTGGTCATTCGAGATGAAGAGGACCATTGGTAGGTGGAGTCGTGGGAGATGGTTGGACCAGTGAAGGAGGTATTGCATCAACCTTCTCTTTGGAGGAAGAATAATCTTTGTCTTGAGTGGTAAGTGTGATGTCATTCTGCTTTGAATCACTTGTACACATTAAGACATAGGATGTATTGGAGGGGGTAGGTTGGTCATGAATGACCAATTGGGCCTATTGTTGAGAAGGGAAGGGTTGTGACAATACGGCCGGAGTGGATGGTTTCGTGGTCCCTTGAAGGAACTTAGTAACCTCGGCTCATCGTGGACAATCCTTAGTGTAGTGATCATCACCACAGATAAGACAAGGGTATCGGGGTTTGTGCTTATCCCTATCATCAACATGTGGTGTTTTGGTTCTCTCTTCTTGAAAATTATTTTTGTCCTCCTTATTCTTACCCTTTCCTTTTCTAGATTTGTTTTTACCGGTGGGGGTAGATTGAACAACATTTACCTCATAAGTCTTGCTGGTGGGAGGGGTAGGAGACAAAGCATTTTTGCAAGATACCAGATATAATAAATATGCAGAACATAAATAAAAGGATAGAAATGGAAAAATAACAATAATATAACCAACATAATCTCCATAATAACACATAAATGATATAAGAACAACAATAGAATTAGCACCTTGATTCAGAAAGCAATGTTCACAAGCCTCTTCAAGGGGGCAACCTCCAGTCAAGCAACACTCTGTTACAACAATCTCCAAGCTAGGGTTTTCATACCCTCAACCCTTATTTATACTAAATATGTCTATCAAGAAAAGCATCTAGAGGAATATCCTTCTAGAAGTGGAAGCTTCTATTGGGTATTCTTACATCCGCCTTATTATATTTTATTGAAAGGCCTTATTAATATTGACCTTTATTACATCCGAATATATTGATCTACCTATGTATAGGTTAGGACCCTAACATGTCCGCCCCCTTAAAAACAACCTTGTCCTTAAGGCTTGATATGTGGAAACTGTTGTAGAATGGTAGTTGGTTCCCAAGTGGCATCTGCTGGAGTCATATCTTTCCACTGGACTAGCACTTCCTTGATGGTTCTCTGAAGTAGGCGATGCTCACGCTGGTCCAAAAGTGCTTCTGGCTATAGCCAAATGGATCCTTCTTCAACTAAATCTGGAAGGTTGGTTTGAATTTGGCACCTAGTTCCAATCACCTTCTTTAAGCATGAAACATGAAAAATAGGATGTAGCTTCAATTGACTGGGCAAAGCTAATAGATATGCGACTTGTCCCACATGCTTGAGAACTATATAAGGACCATAAAATTTGGGCACTAGATTCTGACAATTCTCTTTCTTCAGGGAAGTTTGCTTGTATGGTTGCAGTCGCAAAAACACTTGATCCCCTTCTGCAAATTGACATTCAGAGCGACCTTGATCTGCTTGTTGCTTCATGTGATTCTGTGCCATGACCAAGTTCTCTTTAAGGGTACGAAGAATATCCTTTCTAACTGTAAGTGTTTGGTCAACTTCCTGGAACTTTGAGGTACCTAGTGAGTATGAGATAACTGAAGGTGGCTTCTGTCCATATACCGCTTCAAAAGGAGTCATGTGAGTCGTTGTATGGTAGGAAGTGTTGTACCACCATTCGGCTAGGGGTAACCATTGAGCCCACTGATGTTGTTTTTCATAGGCAAAACACCTCAGATATGTTTCCAAACACTTGTTGACAATTTCTGTTTGACCATCAGTCTGGGGATGATAAGTTGTGCTAAGATGTAATTGGGTGCCCTGTAGCTTAAACAGTTCTTGCCAAAAATTGCTTGTGAAAGTTGGGTCATGATCAGAAACAATAGGGTGCAGAATGCCATGAAGCTTGAAGACTTGGTCCAAGAAAATTTGAGCCACCGTGGATGCAGTAAATGGGTGTTGAAGAGCACATAAATGATCATACTTGGAAAGGATATCCACAACCACCATTATGACTGATTTATTCCTCGATTTGGGTAAGCCAGTAATAAAGTCCATAGAGATATCCTTCCAAATAGCAGGTGGAATCGGAAGTGGTTGTAGTGTGCTCAGAGATTTGACTATTTGTCCCTTATTGTGTTGACACACCTCACATTCAGCGACAAAATTATGGATGTCCTGTTTCATACCATCCCAGAAAAAAAGAAAATTTGACCCTATCATATGTTTTGGTGAATCCTGAGTGCCCCGCTGTGGGTGTAGCATGAAGCTCAGAAAGTACCGTGGATTTAAGCTTTGATTGTTTACTTAAATACAAATGGCCTTTGTATTGAAGCTCATCCTGGAGCCAAGAGTACCCTGAGGGAGATGGAGCATTGGTCTGCAATTGTTGTATCGGATGCAAACTTTTGGGATCTTGAAGCCATTCCCGGCACACAGCCTGGAACCAATCAGGTACAATGAAGGAAAGAGAAAAGATGGATCCTTCTTCTTCATATTTTCGGGACAGTGCATCTGCCACTACATTGTCTTTTCCCTTCTTGTAAATGATCTCATAATCATATCCAAAGCGATTAGTCACCCATTTTTTTGCTCCGAGGAGGAAATGCGTTGTTCCAGAAATTACTTGAGGCTTTGATGGTCAGTCTTAATTTGGAAGGGTTTCCCCAAGAGATAAGGGCACCATAGATCAATGGCATGCAGAATAGCCAACATTTCCTTTTCATAAATGGGTTTGCCCAGATTACTTTCAGACAGTTGCTTGTTGGTGAAGGCCAAAGGTCGACCCTCTTGCATAAGGACAGTGCTTATTCCTTTCCCTGAGGCATCACATTCCAACACAAAGGTCTTTGTGAAATCAGGAAGGGCCAGAACCGGAGTGGTGCACATGGTTGTCTTCAAGGTTTGAAAAGCTTGAGCAGCAGCTGGAGTCCAAGTGAAAGAGTTCTTTTTGAGGAGAGCAGTGAGAGGTGTTGCAATCTTTCCGTAGTTCTTATCAAACTTGCGATAATACCCTATTAAGCCCATAAATCCACACAATCTTTTGAGAGTCTTTGGGTGCGGCCAGTCTTGCATAGCTTCAATATTTTTCGGATCCACCCTGACACCATCCTTTCCAACCAGATGACCCAATTATTCTACTTCTGAGGCACCAAAAGCACATTTAAACTGTTTCAGGAAAATTTGGTGCTGAGAAAGAAGATGGAGAACTTGATCCACATGAGTAAGATGGTCTGTCCAGGTTTTTCTATAGATGAGGATATCATTAAAGAAAACTAAGACAAAATGACGGAGAAAGGGACGGAAGACATGATTCATGAGGCTTTGGAAGGTGGAGGGGGCATTACACAATCCAAAGGGCATGACCAAAAACTCATAGTGGCCCTCATGAGTGTGAAAGGACGTCTTGGGAATGTCTACCTCTTTCATATGTATCTGGTGATAGCCCAAGCGAAGATCAAGTTTAGTAAAGAATTGGGCACCACTCAATTCATCTAGGAGGTCATCAATGATAGGATTGGGAAATTTGTCCTTAATGGTCATTTTGTTAATGGCACAGAAGTCAGGACACATTCTCCAAGAACCTTCTTTATTCAGGACCATGACTATAGGAGAATAGTAAGGGCTCATACTAGGGTGGATAATGCCTACATTAAGGAGTTCCTGGACCATTTTTTCAATTTCATTTTTTTGTGAAAAGGGGTGACGATATGGACGGATATTTGGAAGGAGGCTTATAGGTATAAGGGGAATGGAATGATCATGAACACCATGGGAAGGAGGGAGTCCTTGGGGAGTGGAAAATACCACTTAATGTTTAGAAAGGAGGGCTTGGAGGTCCTGCGGCACTGGGGGTGTATTTGTTGCTTGTATGGCATGGAGTTGGGCAATGACACCAGAATGACCTTTTTTGAGTAGATTTTCCATGCGATGGGAACTAATGACCTCAGGTGAACCAACAGTGATGCTATGGAATTTATATTGGTGGCCTTCCTGGTTGAATTGCATGGTTAATGCCTTAAAATCCATGAGAATGGGACCCAAAGTTCTTAGCCAGTCTGCACCCAACACAATGTCACAACCACCCATGTCGATAGCAAACATATGGGATTTTAGGTGGTAGTCACTGATTTGGAGATGCACATTTTCACAACGCCCTCCACATTTCATGGAACCACCATTGGCAATCATGATTTGGAAATTGTTGACAACATGGATGTAGAAATGAGTTTGTTGGGCAATGCGGCGATGAATAAAATTATGGGTGCTTCCACTATCAACTAGAATGATGACCTTCTGATGCTTGATGTAACCGATTAACTTGAGGGTTTGGGGAGTGGAGAAGCTAGTGAGAGCATTGAGGGAAATGACAGGTTCTACTTTGGGAGGGTCCGAGGGAGGGGTTATGTCAGTGATTTCAGGTGACTTAGACATAAGGGGAGTTTCAACATCCTCTTCCGAAATATCCACAGAGATGGCCATAAAAATATTTTGTTCCTTACACTTGTGGCCTGCGAAATATTTTTCATCACAATTATAACAAAGGCCTTTGAGTTGGCGTTCATCCATTTTAGCCCTGATCAATTTTTGGATCTTTAATGGGGCGGAGGGGGTAGTGGGAGTGATGGGTTTAGGGTGAGGGATAAAGGAGGGTTTTCAATTTTGAGAGGATACAATCTGTTGTTCTTCTTTATCTCTTTTAGTAGCCTCCACCCAACTTGAGGGTCGAGCCATGAGGACATGGGCCCAAAT
>JASDQU010100227.1:864466-881132 GCA_032191745.1 Picea mariana | reverse complement strand
GGGGCGAGCTGGAGAGCATTCGGGCCTACACCAACCAGATGAAATGGGACAACCTGAAGATGGAAATGGAGGACATCAAAGACGAGCTCTCTGATGAGCTGCACGCTGGTCTGAAGGACACCGCTAACCTCATGGGCAATCTAGGGCAACGACTCAGCAATTTGGAGCAGAAGGTAGAGGCTCTAACCAACGCTTTCAGCAAGATCGCTGAAGCCTCTGCTGAAGTGACCACGAGCACTGGCAAAAGAGGAAAGCGTTAAGGCTGCGGCTTCATTCTCAGTTAGCTAAAACCCAGACCAGAATTTTGAATGTATGATTCTACTAGTTTTAAAAGTATGTATTTAGCACAGTCATCTGGCTGGAGAATGAACTACAGAGCGGTAGCTCTGATCGAATATGTACGGGTTTGGCAGCCCCCTCTACCTTACTATAAATAAAATCCCATACTCGTTTTCGTTAAAAAAAAAAAAAAGAATACTCTTTGCAGTTACATTATTTCAACAGATCATACATGGAATTTGCACCATAAGAGAACTCACCTTTGCCTCTACCTCTACACAATATACTACAATCTCTCACATAGAAATCAATAGTTTTTTTAGTGAACCACCACATTATTTTCCCTTCATTGTATTACACTCAATAAATAAATAAATGACAAATAATATAAGTTGCTTTAACAAACACACATGAAACCATACATCCACCTTAGCTTTCACCTTCACCCACTACACTTAAGGAATCTACACCAACCCTATATCCAAAAATGTGGGTTGTTAGAACAAACCTTAATTTCCCAACCACTGAGCCCAACAAAAGCCAAAGCATAAAGCATTAAATAGAGACCAAAAAGTTTCATGGGAAATCTTAAAAAGGCGCCAAAAATCTCAGGAGATATATTAAACAAATACTAAAATATATTATGAGAAATCTTAAGCAAAGGCCAAAAATCTTATCTAAAATTAAATACATCTTATGCAAAGACCAAAAATCGCAAATCCTAAATAGAAAATGAGGGAGAAGAAGCATTCTATTTGAAAAGAGGATGATTTCATCACATAGAATACATGGGTTTTGCACCAAAAGAAAACTCACCATTTTCCTTTGTGTTTACTCACTAGCCCACATCTCTCTCACACAAAGACATTTCATTGGTTTCATCAGCAGTCCTACACCTTCCTTTACCTGCACTACATTACCTTTAAATTTAAACAAACACATGATATAATGATATAACAACAAATGAGTTAAGTTCAACCAACACGAAATCATGCATACCTCTTACTCCTTATCCATCTCCTTACCCATTGTACCTGTGAAATCTACATCATTCCTAAACCCACAATATGGGTCGTTATCGAGAAATGTAGAGCTCTCACTCCACCTCTGTACCTGCACTTTGTTACATTGTTCCACGTCTCTCTCAGAGAAGGATATTTCAACAATGTCATCAATGATTTTCCACCTTCCTTTACCCCCTTTCTCCTCATCCTTCCCTTACCTACATTGCATTGCACTGATAATATAAGATGTCTCTAATTTAAATGAACACACATGGAACCATACCCCCTTTACTTTACCACCCCCTGAACCCAACAACAATAAAAACGAGAAAATCTTAAATAGATATTGAAAAATCTTATGAGAAAGATTAAAAAAAGTTTGAAAGATATTATAAAAAATACTAAATAGAGAACAATAATCATATGTAATAGTACGCCATATGTAAAGACCAAAAACCACAAATCATGTATAGGTAAGAAGAGAGGAGAACCATTGTATTTAAATGAGGAATATTCCAAGGATGAACATACATGGACCTTGCATAGGAGCATAACTCATCTTCTACCTTTACGTCTACTTTAGAGATCCACATCTATTACACAAATTTATCCAACGGTTTCATTAACACTCCTCCATCTTCCTATACATGCATTCCCTCTAAAGTTAAACAAAAACACATGATATAATTATGACATAGCAAATGAGTTAAATTAATAATGCATGGAACCATACAATTAAGTTCCAACAAACAAATAAATTCCCCCATACATACCTCCTTCGTCTTGCCCACTACACCCGTGGAATCTGCATCATCCCTAAACCCACAATATGAGCCATTAGGGATTTCCTTATTTTCCTCACCCATGGTACCCGAAAAAAATTAATATGAACAACAATGAGATAAAAAGAAAAGGCAAGCAAGAAAATAAAATACCAAACCACAAATTAGAATAAGATAAAAAGAAAAGGCAAGCAACAAAATAAAATACCAAACCACAAATTAGAATGGACATGCCCACAAAATGTAAAAAATAACAACCCTGCCCATAAGAAAAAGAGAAAAAAACAAGAACAATGGAAATAGATACAAGCAATAACAAAAAGAAACCAAAATAAACAGAAAGAAAACAAAGAGAGAGAAACAATAGAATGACAGTCTGCAATCCCAAAAACCATCCATGGCCAACAAAGGACACCCTGCATACCAAAAATTAGATTAGTATTAAATAGAGACCAAAAAATATTATGAAAAATATTAAATACACGCCAAATATCTTATTAGAAATATGAAACAGAGAACAAAATATCTTATGAGGAATCTTAAACAAAGACTAAAAATCTTATGGCTAATCTTATACACAAGTAAGTGCATCTAATGCAAACACCAAAGATCATAAATCCTACATAGATAAAGAGGGAGAAGAATCATTGTAATTGAAATGAGGAGGATTTCATAACAGAACACGTGGATTTTGCACCAAAAGAAAACTCATCGTTGCCTCTACAATCTACTGTAGTATTCACACTTGTACTCCTCCATTGTATTTTACCTGCATTGCATTGCATTAAATAAATAAAATAATTGACAAATAATATAATATGCCTCTAATTTAAAAAAATATGCATGGAACCAAACATATATCCTCCTTAACTTGCAACTTCACTCATTTCGTGCTTTAACTCCACTTCTATCACTACACTGCTAGAATGCCCCCACATCTCTCACACAAAAGGATATTTAAGCATTGTCACTTGTGCTCATCCATCTTATTTTACCTGCAAAAATGCCCCCACATCTCTCACACACAAGGATATTTCAGCATTGTCACTTGTGCTCATCCATCATATTTTACCTGCAGTACATTGCATTGAATAAATAAATAAATGACAAATAATATAATATTCCTTTAATTTAAACCAAATATCCATGGAACCTTACATATGTCCTTAACTTGTGCCTTCCACATCTCTCACACACAAGGATATTTCAGCATTGTCACTTGTGCTCGTCCATCTTATTTTACATGCACTACATTGCATTGAATAAATAAATAAATGACAAGTAATATAATATGCCTTTAATTTAAAACAATATGCATGGAACCTTACTCCTTGCATTGTCCTCCTTAACTTGTTCCTTCACCCATTGCATTGTGAAATCTGCATCATCACTAAACCCACAATCTAAGTTGTTAGGACCCACCTTAATTTCTACACCCACTGAATCCAATAAAAAGCAAAGTAGAAAATATTAAATAAACACAATAAAATCTTATGAGAAATCTTAAAAAGACACCAAAAAACTTATTAGAAATATTAAACGAACATTTAAATATAATGTGAGAAGTCATAAACTTATGAGTAATCTTATGCAAAGACCAAAAATCATAATCCCTAAATATGGAGGAAGGAAGGAGAACCATCATATGAAACAAGGATAAATTCATAACACAACCAAAAGACAACTCACCCTCCACATCTCTTACATTACCCTCTCTCTCTCTCCCACATATATTTTAGTAGTTTCATTTGTGCTACTCCACCTTTTCTCTTCCATTTTCCTTTGATGGCATTCTCATTTGTGCTACTCCACCTTTCCTCCTCCATTTTCCTTTAATGGCATTGCAATGCACTCAGTATATAAATAAATCAAAAATAATATAAGATGCATTGAATTTAAAAAAGCATGCATGGAACCATGCATACCTCATCATCGTCATGAGTTGAGTGCAACTGTGGAATCTACACTAGACCACCAGTCCTAGGAATTGCCTTCATTTCCCCACCTACTAAACCCAACAAAAACCAAATAAAAAATGCCTCTGCTTACTTCGATGAACTTTTGACCTGGGATATAAATCCTGTAAGCTTTTGAGATTTCACCGTATCCCGCAAAAAGTCCCTTTCTTTCCGGAGGGCTCTATCTTAGTCCTCTTCTCTTTTGGAATGTGAATATAGACTGGACTGCCAAAGATTCTCAAGTGATCAATTGAGGGCTTAATTCTGGTGAAAACTTCTTAGGAGTTTTCGCTTCAAGGTCTTTGTGTGGACATCTATTCTGAATGTAGACTGCAGTACTGGCAGCCTCGGCCCAAAGAGATAAAGGTAAATGTTGGTCATACATCATGGCCCTAGATGCTTCACAGATAGTTCTATTCTTTCTTTCAGCAATCCCATTTGCTGGGGGTTGTACAACACAATTAACTCCCTCTTAATTCCAGAAGCCCGACAGAGTTCATCGTATTTGAAGGAGTCAAATACTTTACCGTTATCTGTCCTGAAAACTCGGATGTGTTTGCCTGTTTGATTTTCAACAAGATTCTTAAAATCTTGAAATCTGCTGAAAGATTCATCTTTAGTCTTTAAGAAATAAATCCAAGTTTTACGAGAACAATCATCAATAAAAATGATATAGTAAATACAACCATTCATAGATGGGGCAATCATGGGCCCACAAAGATCATAATGAATTAGATCTAAAATGCCATTTGATTTTCTATTATTGAGATGATAGGGTTTCTTTGTATTCTTACCAAGTGAACAACCTTTACAAACACTATCATGCTCAAAAGAAAATAATGGCATACCTGTCACCATCTTTTTCAAACCTGGAAATGCGTTGTAGTTGAGGTGTCCAAGTCTTATGTGCCAAAGCTCGCAGGGATTTACCGTCTCGTGAACTAGAGCTTGAACAACCTGACCTGAAATTTTATAAAGTCCACTCTCATGAGTTCTAATAGTTATGGCAGTGCTTATATCTTCATTCGAGGACCACATGAGGGCCTTCCCTTTGGAGAAAGCTATTGAGTATCCTTTACTTTCTAAAATTGGAACATAGATTAGATTTTTCTTTAGATCAGGAACATACAGAATTTCATCAATGTGAAAGATATTACCTGATTGAAATCGGAAAGAGTTAGATCCAAAACCTTTTATGTCATAGGTGCCATCATCACCCAGTTCCACCTTTGCCTTGAATTTCTTGTCTTGATAGTTTGCAAGGTTTTGTTTGAAACCTGTCATGTGTCTGGAAGCACCGTTGTTTATTAACCAAATCTCCTCTGACTTGGTAATAGTGCCAGAAAGAGCTGAGATAAGATAATATTCTTTTTGTTGTTCTTTCTCTTTGGTGGCAGCCCTGGTTTGTCTTCTTTGAGGCTCCTCTTGAGGTTTAGCTTCTTCAGTGGCAAATGAGGCTTGGAATCTTCCTCTTCTTTTTTGCTGAGAGGGAGGATTCCTACAATCTCTTGCATAATGTCCTAACTTATTGCAGTTAAAACATTTAACTTTAGATAAATGAGGATTGAGATGAGATAACTTACCTTGGGGTTTCTTACCTTTGCCTTTTGATTTAGGGAACTTCTTCCATTTCTTGGTATTTGCTGCAAGGGCATGATCTTTTAGAATTGAATAATCATTTATGTTGTTTGGTCTTCCTTCTTCTTCTAAGCAGTCATGCCACAATATTTCAAAATTAGGTTGGGATTCTTTTCCATTCAAGGATGCAAGAAAAACTCCCCAAGAATAAGGAAGTCCATCAAATGTTGTTTGAACAAGGTCATCATCATCTACAGGAACTCCTATTGCAATAAGTTGATCTTTGGTTTGAGCAATCTTGGAGAAGAAGGTAGCAACTGTATCATCCTTTCCCATTTTCAAAGTACGTAATTGTTTCTTCAAAATTCTTTTTTGAGTTGGTGCCTTCTTTTCATAGAGGTTTGCCAAGGCATCAAAACAATCTTTGGCAGTCCTTAGATGACCAATGATGGGCATCATGTTGTCCTTGATAGAATAAAAAATGATTCTTTTAGACTTGGTTTGTTTCCTTTTGTATGCTACCCTAGCTGTGTTTGAGGTGGGTTCTTCAATCTCCCTAGAAATCAACTCTTCTAGATCATTCTCTTCAAGAATGTTCACTATTCTGTATTTCCAAGCATTGAAGTTTGCAGCCCCTACAAGTCTGTCTTCAGCTTTAACTGATGAGGACGCCATGCTCTGATCTACAAGACAACCCTAGCAAAAATGTATCTATGCAGGCTCAAGTTTGTATCCTTGAGCTCTTTTCACACCCTAAGCTCTGATTCCATGTTAGAATTAGGGAAGTAAAGTAGAAAATTACTGTCTTTTAAAATTCTGTTAGATAGAACAACTGAATCAAATCTTAGAATAGTAAACCAATACAATACTGAATTGTTGAACTTAGGAGAAATCAAATCAGAGAAAGAACAACAATTAGATTTGAATTTTAAACAATTTCTGAGTGTATAATACTCAGATCTGAACTGACAGTAACTATATTTAATCAAAATCTATTTCTTAGTAAACAAGAACATAGGATTGGATCTAGACTAGTCAAAACAAAAACTAGATTTGATATAAACCCAAGCTGAAGAACAGATCTAATCTGATATAGATCTAGACAACAGATCTAATCAATAGATCTGATATGGATCTAAACAAAAGAACAGATCTAAATCTGATATAGATCTAAAAAATAGATCCAATCAATAGATCTAATATAGATCGCAGATCTAAATCTGATATAGATCTAAACAAAGGAATAGATCTAAACTTCAGAAATAAAGAACATGCAGATCTAAACAATGATAACCTTTAGAACAACATACAAATCTAAGCAGATGAATCTGAACAAGTAACTTACCTTGAAGTCTTACCTCTAATCACTGAAGGTATTCATGCTACACATAAGAGATGAAGAGCCACTGAATATATGCTCAGAAAAAGTCTAAGATCATGGATCTACCTCAAGGGTTAGATCTCTTGCCAAGATAATTTTAGGACTATTAAACCTCCACCAGAACTTCACACAAGAACACTCCACAAACCCTCATGTAAGAATAGAACAGCTAGGAGGTGGGATGGTTGTCTTAAGGATGGCCCAACCACCTTACTTAGGGTGTCACAGCCCTCACAAGACACTCAGATAGGGGACGACAGACTGAGAAGAGGGTTTGTTGGCTGGTAGTGATCACAGAGGGAAGCAACACAAGTGTTCTCAACAAAGGAAGGCACTTACCACACTTCATACAACAACAGGAACCAATCGGCAAGAACCTAGGAAAGACTAACCACAAAGGGATGCCATTGAAGGAGCCGCTGACTACTACAAGGAGGCTAAACTGTTGAAGGAGAGGCTGAACTGTTGCAAGGAGAGGCTAAATTGTTGCAAGGGAACAATCCGCCACACTTGAGGAAGAGAAAGAAAATAATAATAGTGTATGAGTAAAGAGGGAGGGGTATTTATTTATACTTTTGGGTGAGGGTTAAATAAAATAAATAACAATAAAAATAATATATTTAATTAATATAAATATTAATTAAATATATTTTCAATTTCTATTAATTAATTATTTCTTGTATTAACCCCTAAAAATACAAAACACAAACCCCAGACAAACTCAAGCCCAACAAAACCAAGGGTGGAGGGTTTAGGAGAGGTTTACACATGTCCATATAATTCTCAAGGTGACCTTTTTAACTTTATCATCACTGCATATGGGATACATCCCTCATGTGGTCATGCCCGCCTTCAAAGGGGGTCATACACCAACAAACACCTTATCAAGGATCAGGTTGCCCCATAACATTTCTGGGGTCTTATCCACCAAGGTACAAGACCAAGGATCAACCCATGTCCTAGACACGAGTACCCTGGAACATGTCCAGGGGCCCTAGACATTTCTAGGGACTTTAACTGCTTGGTCCTAGACTAAGAACCCCAGTCATCTACTGGGGGCCCTCATAAGGGTATTTTGCCATGGATCTAACTGTTTGGTCCCAGACCAAGAACCCTAGGAGTGTACTGGGGGCCCTAGATCTCGTCTAGGGTCTTTGTCATCCTCTCGCAGAATGGCTCTTGCAGCTGCTTTAAATTCAACAAAAACTAGGATACAAATCCATTTATAAAAGTGATATGCCTAAATAGTTTAATGGTGATAGAAACCACTATGAAAAATCAAGTCTCCATTGAAGGTAAGAATCTTTATGTGGTTAGCCATAAAGAATAAGGCACTCACAATCTTTATGTGGTTAGCCATAAAGAATAAGGCCCTCACCTAGGAGACTATAGAGGAGGAACAATCATGGACCTAGTAGGTGTGTCTTATGCAAGAAGTGGGAGGAAACCATGTCACTTACTAATTTTGTGTGCATATGCTAAACAAGTTTGGGAGGAAATGGACACATTGACAAGGGTAGGAATAGAATGGCAAGGTTCAAGTCTATTGCAAAGTTCTTTACTCATTGGCAAAATAAGCAATGAGATTAAACAATTTAAAGCCCTCCTTTGAATTGCTTAAACAATTTAAATCCCTCCTTTGAATTATTGACTAGACTAGTTGAATTTTGGCTTGTAAGGAATACTAGAATACTTGAAAATAGATGCATTCCTGCCTTTCTCTGTGCATCCCAATGTAGGTCAAATTTGCTAGCTACAAGTGCCCTCCAAAAAGTATGCCTCATAGGCAACTTAATCATGAGCTAACTGAAAAGTTGAGGGCTTGGGGCTACTTTGATGGTTCCAATCAAGGTGACCCTCCCATTTTTGGGGCAAGGGGAACCCTTTTTCACATATAATACTCATTGCTTTAAGTACAAAGCAAGCCTAGGGGAAGGTTCTAACAACAACACAAAACTTATAGCTTTAAAATTGTTGTTATCTTAGATTCCCAAAAAAGGGATTCACAAGTTGCAAAGCTTTGGTGTTCTCTAGTTGTTATAAATTGGATGTGTGGTATATTTAAGACAAGCAACCTGTTCCTAAATTTACTTTTTGAGGAGATCCACACAATGAACAATGTTTTTAACTATGGTTCATATAGAAGTTGGGCTTTGGACAATGTTGGAATCCAAGGATGACTTCTTCCAACAGTTTTGGAAATTAATGTTTTCAAGTTATTTTTTTTGTTTGGTATATCAATAGTTGATTATCTACATTTCTAACCAATGTAACGTTGTAATAGCCTAGCACTAAATGGTCGACAATTATATGAATATAAGAGAAGGGGTTGTATCCTAGATATGTTTGGCTATCTTTTAAAATCTTGGAAGTTTATGAACAATTTATTTTTTTGATAAGTAGCCAATTCAAACATCACTTATGACCTTACTTATGAGGAACTTCCAAATTTGGTGAACCAATCCACAACATGGCTCAGAAAACAAATGTGCATACACATAATACAAATTTATCTCCTTGATTACAATCAACTTTAAAAATAAAATTCCAATTTCACACAACCCATCTTGTGCCTACAAGCATTCACATAGGTTAAAAAACTTAGAGGTATTCCAGCTCCTTCAATAAATGATAACAATAGCAGCCTATATTTATGTAATCAAGGATTCCAAACAAAAGAAGGCCGTTACTTAAAATTGATTAAGCACCTTGTAAGTTGTAGCAAGTGAGTTAACATCTTCTTGCACTGTAAAATGTTAGATGGATCCACCTCCTTCAGAGCTTGAAAAATACATGATGCCATTTCTACATTTCCTCTGCTCAAAACCAGAAAATATACAATACAAAAACAATACCCTGATCGCTAAATTCCAAACTAAATGCCCATCTGTCTTAAATGCACTATGATTGAAAATATCAATTAATAAGAATCTAAGAGATTTGCCTAAAAACTTATCTAAATTGAAGACCTGAAAAGTTGTGGTGCTCGTTGAGCAAGCTACCTAATCACTTGATATGAAAATGCTTTAAGTTCTCATCGAGTAAACCTCTGGAAATGTCACCCAACATATTCAGCGTAACAAACATAACATCAAACACTAAGTACAAAAGACCCGATGCATATTCAAACTACACTACTAATTGTTGATATTATAAAAACAAATATCCTAAAAGCTTGCATCCATACCGTTAATAAACTAAGATAATTTTATTAATGAATTACCATGATAGTTGGTCAATGGGGATCAAAAGTACAACCGGTGCCAAAACATAGAGAAAGTGCAAAAGAGACTCTTATCACTAATATATTTCTTTTCTTTATCTATTTGCACATGTAAATTTAGAGATACAATAATCTGACAAAATAAATCAGTAAACTAGGCATACACATGTCAGGCAAATAATCATGGGATTAATGCTCAATCAAGGCATCAAATAGACCTGGCTCAACAGTTGCTTGTCCATCAAGAAACTTCAAAATCCCACTTAAAATGACAAGTCCCATGAGCTTCAACCATTCCATATGTTAAAACACTAATCATAAGTTACTTTGTTAGTTAAGTTAACCTAACTGTTATACAGTTACATGACAATTATGGTCTTTTGTATTATATATGTACATCTATGTACATGATTATTTACAGAAGCATTGATGAATAGAGTATGCCTTTTTTGCCATTGTTTGGTTATCTCCGTTCATCATGGTTTCTTGATTGCTTCTATTATTTCCATTATATTTCTGCTCTTTTCTTCATTATGAATCTAACAATGGTATCAGAGCATGATACTGATCTTATAGGCCTGGTAGTAGGTAGACGAAATCTGAATGGATGAACCGAGGGTTTGCTATGTTAAAAGTGAAGCTGGTTTTCTAATCTATCTCTGAGTTTTTCGTGTCACGTTGAAGGAGAATCATAGCACGTTTCGCCTGTCATATAATCCGAGTGAATAATAACACTACTGGTGATAACTTTGCTTTGTTTGGTTCACTATTGCAGTTATATCTAAATCCCGCTTGTGAAATGGTTTTTCTACCAGCTTTTGGGATCATTTTATATGTCGCGCTCGTCCACAGAAACTGTTGAGGAAAAGGCATTTGCTGGATAGTCTGAAGCAATGAAATTGAGCTGTCTGAAAGAAGTGTTTTCTGGACCGCAATACCAATCATGAAGTCCGCAAGTAAGTATACAATAGTGAGATTTTGGATTCTCGTGGTCTGTCGAAGAAGGCATTGAATGAAAGACAAGAGGAATCATTGAGAATAGCCATAGTCTACAAAAGATCGAGGTACTCAAGGAGAAAAAGATGCGAACACTGTAAGGTTATTCATTATTTTAATTAAAAGAAGTGGCTGAGAAGATAGCATGATGTAGACTTTATGCTGTAAAAATGTTTTGGAAAATAAATGTAACAAAAGAAGTTCTTTGAAGTTTGTTATTTAGAGTTTTGTTCAAAACTGGTCATGGTTTAATTCGTTGAGAGAATGCAAAGTCGTCAACTGGAGCCTGTGTAACTTGAGATAAGAGCAGCCAAAGAGGCTGTGATTTGTTAAGTTGCCAAAGAAAGCTGTGTGGGAGTGTGGGAGCAATTTATTTGAGATTTAGGACTGATTTGCTGCAGAAGAGATTTTTACGAACAAAGATTCTCCTGAAAGAATCGCCGATTTAATAAATTTGTAAGGAATTGTGAACCTCTTCAAGCTCACGGTGTCAATGTACATTTACCCTCTCGGATTCAAAATGTAGGAACACTATCCAACCGTGATAAAAGTCTTTCTCCAGATGGATTCCTCCATGAATTCTTGTGTTGTATGTTAGGAGCCTGCAAGCATTGTTCTCGATGCAAGATCGACACGATGGGGAGTTCGCCAATAGCTAAAGATGTGTAGGACCGTGCTTTAGAGCCTGAAGAAGGACATGCATCCGTTGCAAAAGGAAGCGCCTTGACTTGTTAAAGCTAGAACTTAATGTATCTATGCTTTATTTTTATTAGATTTTTCAGAATTATTTTTAAAGATATTTGTAAAGTTTTTTAAAAAGATGACCCTATAGTCTTTAGGGTTAAGCCTTTGATTGTATGGGCTTGGTTTTACAATGCTCAAGGGTATAGTGTTAAAACTAAGTGGTCATCAATTTAAAGAGTGTTTGTAAAGGTGTTATAAGGTTTTTTTTCATAGAGGAGTTATAAGACCTATTGTTAAGGGCATTGTTTAGTATGATTTTTGTAATGGAGTTATAAGGTAGTTGTAAAAAAAAAAACCGGGGGTGGGGTTTAACAAAGTGAGCTTGCAAAATTGTTGTAAACCCACTCGAAATTGTATTTGGTGTTATTTGTAGACCTACCCTAAATTGAATAAGGGGGTCTATATTAGGATCTTTGTGTCCGTCTAAGTTATTGGTTATCCTGTAGTTTTTGGCAGCATTCAACGAACGATTGCTCTTCGCATGCACAACAGGATACAAAATTGAATTTTGTGGCATCAACATACAAGCATCTCTCTTCCATATTCTGCATAATGGAAAGAATTGAAGAACTATTTACAATATTGCACACATTAATTAACTCAACTACGAAATCTACAATTGAAATAAACAAGTGCACCCTCAGCACAGTGATTACTTGTTTACAAGTAATGCATAAGAAGATTGATATGTTCAAACATCAAAACAAGTTGTTGTCTGATGAGTTAAGTTTGCTTCGACACCAACAATGTGATTTTAATGACATCAAGGATGAGAATGAAGACGCTCAATTGACTAGTAATGAAAGTCATAAACATGAAGATCAGTTAGATGAAGTCCCTATGTCAGAAAAAGTTGCAGATAAATGTATTGTTCGACCATGGGAAGAATTACGATTTAAACAAAACTGATATGGACTAGGATATGAAAATGATGCTAACAACCTTTTTCATATTCCTAATTATAGAGAACCTATTTGCTTTGTGAGTAGAGGTTTTTTGAATGATGATAAGACGATAGAGCTTGCGGATATTGGTAAGGAACAGGTACAGGATATAGCTGATGATGATGCTGCTAATCGGTCGAATAAAGAACCCATATAGTGCAAACACTGTCACCGATTTGGCCATGATAAGTCAAACTGTTTTGATCTTCACCCATGCAAATTTTGTGGGAAGACAAATCATCCCTCAGTAAGGTGTCAAAAGCGCAAGGAAAACAAATTCATTTTGAATGGTTAGGGAATTGGCGTTGGCATTTGGAAGCCAATTTATTGGAGCAGTCTTATCGTCGGATTTCTACACAAGTACAGTCGTACTTGATTGGAGATATTTCTACAGTTGATGGACATGAATGTTTTTCAAGATTTGATGATTTAGGGTATTATCAGGGCCCAATTGATGTAGTCTTCTGAGTTGAAGATCGAGTCTTCAGACTCTGCCAGAAGACAATTTGATGTGTTGGATCTCTTCTTGGCCATACTAGTGAATGACGGTCAAGGGAATTGGAACCACTTGTCCCTGACAAGGGGGAAATCTAGTTGAGTCAGTTTCCAAGTTTGATTTTGAGTCAGGTTCCAAGTTTGATTTAGAGCCTGTGAACAGATGATCAAGTATGCAACCTAGTTCTTGGTATGCAATCTTGTTCTTGAACATATTGTTATTGATATGGTTTGTGGTCA
This sequence comes from Picea mariana, assembly GCA_032191745.1. Lineage (NCBI taxonomy): Eukaryota > Viridiplantae > Streptophyta > Pinopsida > Pinales > Pinaceae > Picea > Picea mariana. Next base: position 867,508 of record JASDQU010100227.1, on the reverse strand, counting down.
GCTTAAAACCACCAATTAAGCAAAAGACATCATGTTCTGCTTGTTACATTTTCAGATTTTTGAGCCTTGAGCTCTTGTTAGTTTATGGTCAACTTAAAACCATGCCATTTAGTAGAAGACATCAACTTCTGCTAGACATTCGGTTTGTGGTCATCTCGAAACCACCAGATTGGTTTGTGGTCATCCTGAAACCACCAGATGAGTTTGTGGTCAACCTTAAACCACCAATTTAGTAGAAGACATTAACTTCTACTATTTTTTTTCAGAGTTCAAAGAGCATCTTTAGCCAGCCCTTTGAATATTCGCTTGACACATGTGATTGTCAAGTAGTGGCAGTTTTTCAGGCAAGAACGAACTTATGATTAAGGGGGGATGTTAAAACACTAATCATAAGTTTGTTTGTTAGTTAAGTTAACCTAACTGTTATATAGTTACATGACAGTTATGGTCTTTTGTATTATATATGTACATCTATGTACATGATTATTTACAAAAGCATTAATGAATAGAGTATGCCTTTTCTGCCATTGTTTAGTTATCTCTATTCATCATGGTTTCTTGATTGCTTCTATTATTTCCATTATATTTCTGCTCTTTTCTTCATTATGAATCTAACACCATAGAGGCTTGCAAAGTGAAAAGAAAACCACAACAAATTTGTTCATCTGAATCTCTAAGACAAAAATTCCTAATTATCATCCATGAAGTCGGTTCAAACCAGATAAAGTACATTACTCTTTTCCATAAGTTATAACAATAGTTTATTAAGTTGGTATTTGCAAGGATCCTTTCCAATCACAGAAAAAACTTTAACAATTAATTGTGAATGAGAATTTTACAACCCATTTCTTACTGAATTTCCCACTGGGAAATAATACAAAGGAGAGCTTGTTAGAACGATAGCTAATACCCAATGTCATTAATCCATTATTGTGCTAGCAAGTTTTCGAGAATTAAATTTCAGGTTTTGTGTGGAGGCATATAGGTATATTGGAAATAATATTTTGAGAACACTGGATAGCAATATCCTATGTTTCCATAAGCAGGTCTTATTAGAAGTTGCAACATCAAATAACACTCACAATTTGGATAACATCCAGTAGGCACTAGCACAACAAATGAAAAATTATGTGTGTTGTGAAACTCTTCTAAGAATCTCCTATCTATGTTTGAAAAGATTTTCATGTGTCTTTTCCAGATTGAAGACAAAAGGACTTGATCATATATATGAAAGCACGACATGAGCGTCAAATTTTAGAATCAAAAGTGAGCTCTCTCCCTTGTTAAGTTATTCTGTAAAATCAGACAGATTGCACATATGACAATAGTTTGCTACTTCCTCGTAGCCCGTGATAGTCCAGTAGCATCGCCAAACATGGGATGAGAGCCTCCCATACATTCAACAAAGCTACAACAAAGCTCAGCATAGTTCAAGAGGAAAGAGTTATTTTTAAAATCTGTTATGGATTTCTGATAGGCCAGGCATGGGCAACAAATCTAACTCCATGCTTGATGCTTGCATTAACATGAAACAATTATAAATACAAATCAGATGACCTTTTGTCTTCCCTTAACAGGTGACTCTTCCTATCACCTACGACTCTTCATATTTACAATGATATTTAAGGAATGTCATTATATTTCTTACACTTTCATAAAAATTCAAATAAGCCTATCAGAATCAGAAATGTACTTACTGGGAAATGAAAAGCCCGAAATGTAATTGTGTCTACTGAAACCTGATCGATAGCAATCCCAAATCCAAAGCCACTAAGTTTCCATGCTCCACTAGAAGTAATAAAAACTGTCTTCATTTAGGCATAAAAAACTAACATGAGTGGGTAAACAGAGAAAATATAAGAATCCTAAGGTTGTTTAAGATGTGTAATACAGAATGAGGAAGTAAATCTCGCTATTTACCCACCAAATTAAATTATGATATCGTAAACACAATACTACCACAGTTTGTCATATTAAGGAAAGACTCAATGAATGTAAATGCAACTTAGATGGTTAAAAGATTGTGCCAATTGATACAAGTTGTCGTAGGAATGTACTGGAAAACATTGATAGGCTCCAGGTCAAAGTTATTATTCTTTCAATCCACTGACAAAGCAAAAGTAGCCATAAGGAAAACCAAAGTGAGAAGGGTAATAATTTAAAATTTTTGCATCTTAGAATAGTATCATCTACACATCAAAAAGTGAAAATAAAAAAAATAAATGGATATTTCTACTGCTCATTGACCTCTAGAGACACTAGGATAATTATTCCATGCACAACCTCTGTATACGGATTCATTTAATTGCCAAACTACCTGACCAACATAGTTTAAAATTTAAATACAAGGACTGCAGCCTTTATGATGGTTATGAAGAACTCTTATGCCTTATATGTAAAATGAGAACCCATCCTTGGGGTTCCCAGATCCCAGGGTACTTGGGTACGGCTAGGGGATGTCTCTTTTTATTAAGTTTTCACTATGGCTAAGCACATGCATGTAGTTTATTTCATTTTCTGTTTAACATTATTTAAACCATAAACACTGTAGCAACAATGCATTAGCTACAGTAAACCAAGATCACAAGAAGAATAACCATGCACAATAAAACAAGAAGTATCCCAGGAAACCCTTCTCAACAAGGGAAGAAAATACAACCAATCCTTTGCTATATTCTCAAGAGAAAGACCTCCCACAACCATCACCAAACCTAGCACACAAAATGGTGCTTATGTTCTCATAATTTTACACCTCAACTTCTGAAATCATGAGATGACACAATGATAAGTGTTTTTCCTCAATGGGGATTCACCTTTATTTATACAAAACTTATCACATCAAATGATGTGTCTATTGGCACAATAGGTGATCCAGATTATTTTCGGCACGAAATGAGAGCGGAGATATAATAAAGAAATGCACAGAGATATCGCGTATATCCAGTAATATAACAGAAATATATCAGAGATGCAACCATAAACACAGAGATACAGTAATACACGATTTCTATTAATGAAAGAAATGTATAGAGACTGTAAAAA
>JASDQU010100227.1:852452-864223 GCA_032191745.1 Picea mariana | reverse complement strand
TCAATCATGCCTTCGGCTATCATTGAGAACCTCGATCTCGAAAAACCTTCATTTAGGCCCTCAAAATGGCCCCGGAAGGTAAAACCTGCTAAAAATAGTAAGTTGCCAAAATGGCCAGAAAACTGTTTTGAGCCATTTGGAAAAGATGGGTGGCCCCCGATATCCACCTGGATCAATAGGGCTGACCTCAATAACTCAGAATATAATTAAGAATTACGATATTAATTATCTTTCACTTTGTGGTGGGGCTGACCTGTACCCTTTACATCAAAATTAGGATTACAGGTAAATATAACTCTTAGACAATATAGCGAGGGATCTCACACACCCACTAGTGCTTAGCCACTACAGTCACGTCCACCTATGCACAACCACAGGGACGTACAACTCAACAGATCTCTATCTCACTGATTCTCACAGGAGAATCATCTGGACACACACACTCACTAGTTCTCAGCCACAAGGGTCACGTCCACCTATGCTCAAACACAGGGACGTCCTACTCAAAATATCTATATCTCACTGAGTCTCACAAGAGAATCATATAGAGTACCAGATCATCTCAACTCTTTGCACAGAGGAGAACACTACACCCATCTCATGGGCACCTTCACCACTCTTAGGGGAACACATCATTTCATCTCAAACGACACACCCATCTCATGAGCAACCTCCCCACATAGGGGCACACAATGTTCCATCTCAGTTTCAGAGAGGAATGAAACACCCATTTCATGCGCACACCCAACTCATGGGCTCTCTCACAGGCCGAATCACTCAGTTTGTGTCCTGGAGGATGTCTCGCGAAGTTGTAATCATCAACACTTTTGACTCGAATGGCTTCAAGAATATGGGCATTGGCGACATCCCCAACTCAGGGATCCCCTACCATAAACATGGACATTTGGGCATACCTTGGCCTATTGGGCCTCAACAGGCCTGTAACATGCTTGTTTTGGCACCTACTTCGTCGAGGGTGCCCCTTTTGGGTCAACTTGGAAACTGNAAAAAAAAAAAAAAAAACTCTAAGCCCAACAATTGAAAAATGCCTCCCTGTCATTTTTTAAACCATTTGACATGTTTGGAGGCAAGAAGAGAGCTGCAGTTGGTCTACTAAGCACATAAACAAACCAACAAGATATCTGTACTCATTATTTGGTCTTTGGAGCATTCATATGAGTCATTCTCAATCTATGGATAGTGTTGTATTGGAGATTCAATCATGTGCAGTGGAGACTTGAAGTGGAGAGCCATTTTGGACTATGTATTTGCTCATTTGTATTAGATAGATTACCATTTTAGATTTTAGTGTTTGAATAAACAATGGGATGTACGATGTATCGTCCTTGATTTTTAAAATTCCTAGATAGTTTTTCAGGGACTTTCTAATATTTTGTTATTTCTTAGATTCTTTTAGAATTTATAAAAAAAAAATCATATTTTTTGTCGTCCCCTAGAAATTTGGAGGGTAACTTCCAGTTGCACCCATAACTTGTTCCAATCCCATTCTAGAAATTCATGTAATATAGGTGTTACCTTATGAAACAAGACATGCCTCCTAGCCCCCCCGCGTCACGAATCCCACGTGGGGAAACGGATTCGCATGGACATGTGTTCTAATTTCAGGACACTTGTCATACACAAAAAAGGACCGGAGCTCATGTTTTCTCATGCAAGTTGGAGCTTTGAGGTGTTTTGGTGTGTAGCTAAGGGTTATTTTTCCCTGTTAATGCTATTTAAAAAGGTCCCCATGCCCTCCATTTCACCCACCCTAGTAATTAATGTTAATATTAAATTCTTAAAGTAAAAGGATGTTATCCTTTTACTTAAATTTTTAACATTTGTTTCAGTATGTTTGAGAGTGGTTCTAACCTCATTTGACTTCACATATCGAGAAAACAGAATTTTAGGTCCCATTCAAAATTCAACACACTTACAGTTTTCATGATTTCAAGATTGGCACGATTGCAATGTTTCCACTGGATTCTATCCTATATGAGGTTATGAAACTGGCATTTGATCAAGAGCACCAAGCCCTTTATGTACCTCGATGTTGGTGGGATTGATTGTTGAACTCTTATGTCGTGACCCTAGTAAAAATGTAGCCTTCACTCAAGTATAAACTCTTATGTGCACACCAACCTCCATCTTATTTACAGGCGAAGAGAAGAGTGGTTGAAGAGAAAGGAAAACATGTGGGATGTGTTTCCTGATGATATGTGATTGGACAACAATGTTGAGTTGGAATTAGCGACCTTAGATCTTAATGAACCAGTGCTATAGCCGGTCACTTTTGATTATGGTGATTCTCCACACCAACAAATGCACAAATTGAATTGGATATATATGAGGACGAGGATGAACAAGAGAACAATGCTAGTGGTGTTGATCTTGATGATTATGACATGGATGACAACTGGCAGTCGCAACTCATGAGCTGTGAGATTCTTCCATCTACGGTTCTAGTACCTACCCGATGGCTATTTTGTATTTTCCATTGGAATTCACACCTATAGTATCAATGACTCTTACTCAATATCTATGTACATGGTGACACATTTTTATTTTGATGACTTAATGAGATTGAGAATGTTGCAGCTTATGATTCTAATTTCTTGTGTGTTCAATGTTTGTCATTTGATCATCATTGATGTTACAATGTATTATGTTACATGTTTTGTATCATTTAAATCTTCTAGTTTCTAACAAAATATGAATCTTTATATCGATATTTCATTTTTGTATGTGTAATTTTCAATTTTTCAAGGGTTGTCGTGTCACATGTCAAACACTTGTATTTTTGTGTCCTCTGTATTCCATGTCATCGTGTTTGGTGACTTTGGTGTTGCCTAACTAAAATGTCCTACCATTTCTTATGTATCTTTGATGCTCTTAAATCAGGAAATTTCAGGTCTTAATGCCATGTTTTTTCTTAATCTTGAAGACACGAATAACCTCAAGTCCCCCTCCGAATTATGATAAATGAAAAATCACTTAAATATATGTACCTTACAACCTAAATGGTGGAATGAAGATCTATGTTACCTAGCTTAAACTTCCTAGATATTCAACTTGGTTTACTTTATAGATGAAAGACACAATATCCATTAAGGCTTTTTTAGTACAGAATCAAATGTCTTTCTTATGTACGTGATTAAATCTTCTAGTTTCTAACAAAATATGAATCTTTATATCTATATTTCATTTTTGTGTGTGTAATTTTCAATTTTTCAGGGGTTGTCGTGTCACGTGTCAAACACTCGTATTTCAGTGTCCTCTGTATTCCATGTCATCGTGTCTGGTGACTTTGGTGTTGCCTAACTAAAATGTCCCACCTATTTTCTTATGTATCATTGACTCTCTTAAATCATGAAATTTCAGGTCTTATCCCATATTTTTTTCTTAATCTTGAAGACATGAATAACCTCAAGTCCCCCTCCGAATTATGATAAATGCAAAATCACTTGAATATATGAACCTTACAACCGAAACGGTGGAATGAAGATCTATGTTACCTAGCTTAAACTTCCTAGATATTCAACTTGCTTACTTTACAGATGAAAGATATAATATCCACATTAAGGATTTTTTAGTACAGAATCAAAGGTCTTTCTTATGTACATGATTAACACTTCTCCAAGCTCAGTCGGAAATTTCTAAATACAAAGCTCCTATAAACTCCTGCGCTTTAACAAGTTTGAAACAACTAAGTAGTCAAAGAACAAAATCATGCACTACCAACCAACTTCAAGTGACATGGCATGATGAATCAGTCGTGCATTATTGTAAAGAAATCCTAGTGATTCTGCTAATTGTAGCAAACCATGCTTTATTTCCAACTGTCCCATCTCCAACAAAAAACCATGAGAACCAAATTAGCCACATATTTAGGTACCCCATGGAAGCATATGAATGCAATATCTTCCCCTTTGCACCTTTTCTTCGGCCTCTATCCTGACACACCCGAGTGTTAGCTTTTTAGCTCGGGAGGTACTCAACATGTTTGTCTTGTATGCGGAAGTAACCTTGTACCTACACTACTAGACACTTGACTTTGTAATGGGTTTTTATAAAGTTGTGATAAAGTGGTTCTTTTATGTAAGTGACTTTTTAATAAAGTGTACTTTCTAATATTAAAGTGACTTTATCTCATAAAGTGCACTTATGTTATAAAGTGAAAATATAATTTAATATTTTAAAGTGATTTATTTTGGAGGGAATGAATCATGACCCTTGATTTTTTAAAGGCAAGATTAGATCTTGGCCATTAGAATTAGGGTTGGAGAAGGTGAAGGGTCACTTTCAGATTATAAGAGAATACCTAAGGTAGTGTGCAAGACACGAGAAAAGATTGAGAGAGAGAGAGAAAAATCTAGGCACATTTCCCAAGAAGAAAGAGGGCACAAAACCCAAAGAAATGTGTTGTGTAACTGAGTTTGAGTTTTTTGTCGTTTTGAAGGCCGTACTATATGGATCCATGCAATCTGTACAACAGAGGAAAGGGGCACAGATTTTAAGACTGGTTTGCTGCACGTAAATTGAGGTATTTGCTGGTATATTTTTCTTATTGTTGGAGGTGTTTTTGTGCTACTACTCGTACAGTACAGTTTTGGCATGTTTTTCTATGTGTTGGTACATCTCAACCGTACATGTCATACATTTTGCACAGTTTTCTAGACAACATTTGGAGGGGTAGTTTTGTGACTGTAAATGGTTTTCTTATGCTGGGTTTTGTTATTTTCTCTTGATACAACTTTCCTAAAGCTAATAAAAGATCTCTCTCTCATTGGGTTTCCCCAAATTGCGGTTTTCCCTGGTATTGCCTAAATTTCTGAGTTGAATGATTGTTGTTCATTGTGTTTATATATATATATATATATATATATAATTCCGCTGCTAAAGTGCTTGGCAATGTGTATTTTTGTTTATGGTATGTTCTGAGTGTGGTGATACATTTCAAAGTTCATTTAAGACAGTTATCTCTAGGTTGCTAAGTGTATGACGTAATTTTTATAAGTAGATTTTGTCATTTAAATTTCTACATGGTATCAGAGCTTGGGCTTTGAGTGACAGTGAGCAGTGAGATTTTTGGGCAAATTTGAAGGGGGGAAATCTATTGTTTGTTTTCCTTTGAATAGTGATAGGGAATATGGTTGCATGCATTAGATTTGAGGATCGGTTGGATGGCATTTCCAACTATTTGCAGTGGAAGGTCCGAATGTCAGTGGTTCCAAAGGAGAACAAGATTTGGAACTATGTAAGTTCTATTTTTGTGGTTCCCACAGCAGATCATGTTGCTTTTGATTTGCATGAAGTAAAAGAGGCCAAAGCTCAGAGGATAATTTTGGATGGTGTGAAGGACCCACCCATTCCACATTTGTCTGAGAAGAAGACAACTTATGAGATGTGGGAAACTTTGAAGAATTTATTTGAGGCTAAGAATGCCAATCAAAAGATGGCATTGAAAGATAAGTTGCATGAATCAAAGATGGTTAAGGGTGAGGATGTTGCATCCTATCTTACTCGGCTAGCCCAATTTAAGGACGATTTAGCTGCAGTGGGAGAGATCATCTCAGAAGCCGAGTTGGGGAAATTAGATGTCTTTGTGAAGTGTGTGGTGGGTCAAGAATATTTTCCATATTGGAGCAAGTTGTGGGACAACTTCACTCAGGAGGAGATCTAGATGGGGTCTCATAGCAGTGGTTAGAAAGAAGATAGAGTTGAGGAGAACGTTGCTCTTGTTGCAAAGGGAAAGAAGAAAGGAAATTCTGAGAGGGACTTGAGTAAAGTCAAATGTTACTATTGTAACCAGTTGGGGCACCTTGCTTCTCAGTGTCCTGAGAAGAAGAAGAAGAAGAGGAAGGAACAAGAGGGACCTAATACAGCTGCTACAACAACTATGGAGGATTTTTATACCAAGTTTGATAAGGACTTTTCTTTGGTTACTCTAGTATCCAGTGTCGGTAGTGGAGGATTTGGGGGTGATATCAAATGGATTGTTGATAGTGGAGCCTCTTGTTACATGACGCAAATCTGGCGAGAATTCCTTATTATCACAGAGACAGGTCCTAATCGGCTGGTGGAGAGTGAAGGTGGTATGGGGTGAGTTGTACATGGAGTTGGAAGGGTTAGACTCTAACTCGAGTATGGAGGATTCCTGGAGCTTGATGGAGTTCTCTTTGTTCCAGGGTTGAGGGTTAACTTGCTCTCAGTCTCAGCCTTGGAGGATGTTGGATATTGTACATTTTTCAAGAGGGGACATGTATTTATCTACAAGGAGGTAGTGGACCTGGTGGAACCACATCTGATTGGTGATCAGAAGGACAAGTTGTACATGTTGCAAGGACAACCTTTAGGATATGACTCAGTGTCAGATGAGGATCAGGAGGCTCCTGAGATTGCGGTGGGCCCAAGGATTCAATCTTGCATTTCGAGAGAAGAGAGGAAGTCTCTTCTGAGCACTGGCAGGAGGCTCATCTAGTGTGATCAAACCGATGCTCAGGTGGAGTGGATTCTCCTAGGAGCTCAGAGTTTCGAATAACTATCAGGAGAATGTCTTCTGGTTCGAGTTTTGTGTAGGTGTTGAGGATAGCTCCAGGTTCAGAGGGAACTCCTACTGAGAACAGTGTGATGGGACCAGATGATAGTGATGGCGGTGAGTACATCCCTCGCTAAGAGGGAGTGTTGGCTTTTTAGCTCGGGAGGTACTCCACATGTTTGTCTTATATGCGGAAGTAACCTTGTACCTACACTACTAGATGCTTGACTTTGTAATGGGTTTTTATAAAGTTTTGATAAAGTATTTCTTTTATGTAAGTGACTTTTTAATAAAGTGTACCTTCTAATATTAAAGTGACTTTATCTCATAAAGTGTACTTATGTTATAAAGTGAAATTGTACTTTAATATTTTAAAGTGATTTATTTTGGAGGGAATGAATCATGACCCTTGATCTTGTAAAGGCAAGATTAGATCTTGGTCATTAAATTTAGGGTTGGAGAAGGTGAAGGGTCACTTTTTGATTATAAGAGAATACTTAGGGTAGTGCACAAGACACAAGAGAAAAGATTGTGTGAGAGAGAGAGAGAGATAGCTTGAAGAGGAGAGGGAAAAATTTGGGCACATTTCCCAAGAAGAAAGAGGGCACAAATCCCAAGGCAACTTGTTGTGTAACTGAGTTTGAGTTTTTTGTTGTTCTTAAGGACGTACTTTACAGATCCATACAGTCCGTACAACAGAGGAAAGGGGCACATATTTCGAGACTAGTTTTTTGCACAAAAATCGAGGTATCTGCTGGTGTATTTTTCTTGCTATTGGGGGTGTTTTTGTGTTGTTGTCCGTACAGTACGTTTTTGCCACATTTTTCTATGTGTTGGTCTATATAGGCCATACACCTGATTTTGCACAGTTTTCTAGACATCATTTGGAGGGGAAGTTTTGTGACTGTAAGTGGTTTTCTTCTGTTGGGTTTTGTTAGTTTCTGTTGATACAACTTTCCTAAAGCTAATAAAATATCTCTCTCTCATTGGGTTTCCCCACATTGGGGTTTTCCCTGGCATTGCCTAAATTTTTGAGTTAAATGATTATTGTTCATTATGTTTATTCCGCTGCTAAATTTCTTGGCAATGTGTATTTCTGCTTATGGTATTTTATGAGTGTGGTTATACATTTCAGAGTTCATTTAAGACAGTTATATCTAGGTTGCTAAGTGTATGACAAAATTTTTATATATTGATTTTGTCATTTAAATTTCTACACTGAGTGCTCACTCACTCTTTGTGTACCATCACTATGTCTTCTCCTCTCACCTTTGTTGCCTTTTTATAAACTTTAGATTAGACCAAATCAAACCTTAAACCAAAACCCTAGATCTTAAAAGTGATTAAAGGCTGAGATCTTATATCACCTTCACTTTAGATCTAACAGTCATGACTTAATCAAACAATCACTTAAGTTATTGATGCCATTAAATTAGGAATTTAGCTTAATTAATAAAAGAACATACACTTTAATTATTTAGCTCATAAAGTGAAGTACCTAAGGTCTATTGAGAGGTTACAAGGAGAACTTCCATAGAATAGAAACTAAGCCTCTGTGGAAGTACCTATCTAGTGCTACAAAATCGACCCTCCTTTTTAGCAAGGAAGGTACTTCCACTCTCTGGAAGTGACTCTGTCTTTGCTATCCGATATTCTACCATGGTTGCTCCCCAATCCACCTGATTGGATGCTCCCTCTAATACGAAATGTGTCCCAACCATCTCGCTTAGACCCTCCTCGAAGACTTGTTGCTTATGTTCCTAGAAGCCTCCTACTTTTGAGCATCTTGCATGGTCATCTCAAACCATCACTTCTACTGGTCGAACTTTAAAAGTTGCTCCTTCCCACTTGAACCCGAAGGTTGACTCTCTCTGAGCTACTCAACCTTCAAAGCTACCTGCTCCTCATTCTTCATCACCCTTCTTGCCATTACTTGCAAGCAACTCAGCAAAAAAAAAAATCTACCTGAATCCTTGACCGAGACCCATTGCTAGCTGCCTAGACCCCTGCCTAAGGCAGCCTCCTACTACTGCCCCAGTCATTTTCTGGGCTACCCAGACCCTTTTCTTCTCATTTCCTAGCTATCTCAGCCATATGCCCGACACTTATACTCACTGCCTAAAAAATTCTAAGCAATCTTCCCATTGCCCAGACCTGCCTGGATGCCCTGTTGGGCTAGACACTTACTTGGCCATGTTGTTGACTTGGCTACCCTGTTGGCAGCTCTCTCTTGGACCCCTAACATCCAATTTTTCGCTGCTCTACCATCAAATTCCAACCGTGACCTCTGCCACAACATGCCCAATCTCCAGTATGTGAACGAACCTCATGCAGAGCCTCCTCCACGATCTTTGTTCAACATAGTTGGATCTTCCTCTTGTCGCTACACTTCAGCAACAAACTTCACTACAAGCTTAATATCCTGCCTCAAACATCTATACCCAGAACCAGATTTCCTTCCCAGCTCTCGATCGACCTACTATGCAGGATTTCTCCTCACTCAGCCACTGATTCTATGCTCAGGCGACCTCAATTGCTATTCATTGGTACTGGCGGTTGCTTCTTCTGTACTCCGCCCTCAGCCTATAGCTCCATAGTCAACGCCTAATCCACCTATCAACCTGTGATTTCTGAAGCGTTCGCCCTCGACAATGATATGCTCTCACGCCTGTGCAATATCCACACACGACCATTGTCTATCTTGCCAACACGCGACTCTGATGACCCTACTCAAAGACATGTTTCCTATGTTCCTAGAAGCCTCCTACTTTTGAGCATCTTGCATGGTCATCTCAAACCATGTCTTCTTTTGGACATACTTTGAAGGCTACTCCTTCCCATCTGAACCTACAGGTTGACTCTCTCTGAGCTGCTCAACCTTCGAAGCTACTTGCTCCTCGTTATTTGTCACCCTGCTTGCCATTAATTGCAAGCAACTTAGCCAAAATATTTTGTTACCCGAATCGCTGACCGAGACCCATTTCCTAAGCTCGAACCCCTCCCTAAGGCAGCCTCGGGCTACTGCCCCAGTCATTTTTTGTTTTACCTGGACCCTTTTCTTCTCATTTCCCAACTATCTCAGCCATATGCCTGACACTTATACTCATTGCCTGAAAAATTATGGGCAATCTGCCCACTGCCCGAGTGTTGCCCAGACCTACCCGGATGCCCTGTTGGGCTAGACACTTACTTGGCCATGTTGTTGACTTGGCTACCCTGGTGGTAGCTCTCTCCTGGACCCTCGATGTCCAATTTTTGGCTGCTCTACCGTCAACTTCTAAATGTGGCCTCCGTCACAGCATGCCCGATCTCCAGTATGAGAATGAACCTCATGCACAACCTCCTCCACGATCAGACCATGATATTTGTTAAACACAGTTGGATATTACTCTTGCGGCTACACTTCAGCAATAGACTTCACTACAGGCTTGATCTCTTGCCTCAAACATGTACACCCATGAACAGATCTCCTTGCCAACTCTCGACCGACCTACTCTGTAGGCTTTCTCCCCACTCAACCACCGATTTTATGCTCAGACGACCTCAGTTTCTATTCACTGGTACTAGCGGTTGCTTCTTCTATAGTCCGCCCTCAGCCTACAAATCCATAGTCAATGCCCAATCCACCTTGTTGACCACCTATTCAACTAGGGGTTCAACTCCATGTACCATTAAGATATACATCATTAGATGCAAACAAGTCAGAGACTATTTGGTTCTACAGGGCAATTTTTGCCTCAACACTTATTTTTGTAAACGTAATTTCTACTCCCCTATGTGGGATAATAATGTAATAGGTCTGCATGGATCATAGTTAGGTCAGTTATCTTAGGATTTCTTCATTAGGAGAGTTCCTTTCACCGAGTAATTTTTATGCTCGGGTTATTAATTTGGCCTAACCGGCCTTATTAGTTTCCCTTGAGTTTTTCACTCCCACTATTAAATAAATCCTCCAAAGTGGTGAAAGGCGTCCTAATGGATTCATCCTCTGGTGGATAGTGTTTAGGAATGATGTAAATGACCATGTAATACAACTCAACAAGTTTCGCGGAATTCTGTCGAGTCTAGATAGGTTTTTTTTAATTAATTAAAATTTCAAAGGTTGGAATTTTAATTAATTAATTGATTGATTAATTTTTGATAAAAATTGTAAAAAATAGGTCCTTGGGCTTTTGATAGGGTTATTTGTGCTCAAAAGAAATGGAATGACACCCCCTACATCCTTGGATTGAGTTTCAGCTCAGTCGGACAAGTTTTGCTAGGAGTTTGTCCACTTAGGAGTCTTAGTAAGATAAAAGCAGTTTTAATTACTAACCCATGACATGAGAAAAATGTCAATTTTGTTATAATTAAATAATTGGAGTGAAGTAAAGGTGAATAATGATGAGAGAGACATACCCTAACCTACCAAACCTCTTTCCTAACCTTTAATTCACTCCCTAACACACTTCTCACTTGGACCCTCACGCCCCCCGTGGGGAAATGCGCCCCCCTTCCATGTGAGATTTAGAAACTCACCTTAAAGTGAGTCGTGGCCCCCTCCCTCATGAGGTGCGCCCCTCCTAGACCTCCCATGTCATCGTGGAGTGTGTCTCACACACTCAAACTTGCCAAACCCAAGAAAGCTCACGCCCTCCTTGGGATTTGCGCCCCCTCTCTTGAATAAATTGGAAACATCTTGCTTGAAAGTGGAAACTAGATTTTAAAGCAAGGCGTGGGCCTTCCTCTTGGTCAATGTGGCCCTTCTAGCTAACCACATCACCCTCCACCACACTCCACATTCTATTCTCTCAATAACCTAAAAGCCATGCACCCTCCTTCACTTGAGTTTATCTTGGCTTGGATTTTTGACATTTGGCAAAGATCTAAGAGGGGTCTCTTTGCCTCTCAAGCTATAAATGAGACCTTTCCCTCATTCATTCAACACCATTGTTCTGAGTATTGTTATGCTACCATTTTCTTACCATCTCCCTCTCTCTCTCATTGTCATCTTGCTTCACTTCACTTGTTCTTTAAGAGCTTGGAGCAACATTTTTGCTACAACCTCTTTTATGATTATGGTTGAGTTTTAACTTGCATGAATATTTTAACCATTTGATAAATTAACGAAAGAATGAGGAACGAAGAGGATTATATATCAGTCAAATACACATATGCAGATCTGAAAACAGTAAAGAACAGCAAACCATAAGAACACAGGTTGATAACGGAGTTCGGCACAATGTTTGCCTAC
>JASDQU010100227.1:821300-852352 GCA_032191745.1 Picea mariana | reverse complement strand
ACTCCAAAAACCACCAATAATGGGGTGCCACGTGGCTTCCCCTGAGTGGGCCATGTGGCACCCTTTTTTCACCAACCAGACGCTGACACGTGTCACGCGCTGATTGGTCCAGGTATACTGCCACATCGGATGCCGTACTGCCACGCGTCACTCTACCGTGATGCCACGTCACCTGCCGTACCGCCATGCGTCACTCTGCCGTGATGCCACGTCACCTGCCGTACTGCCACGCGTCACTCTGCCGTGATGCCACGTCAGCGATGACGTCACCTGGTGCCACGTGTCACCCTGTGAGTGGTGACACGTGTCACCTTGATATTGGCCCGTTCGCCTGCCAAAAATGCCAAATCAGCATGACACGTGTCGCGTTCTGGTGACGCCACGTGTCCTGTACGGAAGCCACCACGTGTCCTGTACGGCCTGCCACGTGTCCTGTACGGCCTGCCACGTGTCATCATCCTGCACTGCCACGTCACTGTACGGAATTCACATCATCACTGTACGGTCTACCACGTGTCACTGTACGGACGTGCCACGTGTCACTGTACGGACATGCCATGTCAGCTGTACGGACTGACACGTGTCTGTACGGACTGTACGGACAGGTACAGTCAGCATCCCAAAATTTGCCTGTTTGGCTTTTCGGACAGAACGCGATATCTTCCTCACACGGACTCCGTTTGCGATAAAAATTATACCACCGGATTCAGGACGACGAGACGGACGCAATGGCACAGGTTTCGTCTGATTCCGAGCACTTTCATTTTTGAGCATTTTTAAAGCCCTAACTGGCTTCTGGATCTGTTTTCAGATCAAATAAAAGAAGAGATTTGGAGATATTGTGGAGTACTAGACTTTGTCTAGATGTTCCATCTTATTGTGAGGTGATATTGTTTTGTTCTTTAAGTATTATTGTGAAGCATAGAGTAGTTTTGTTGGGTAAATTTTGTTTACTTAGCTAAGTTTAGCAATAGTGTAGTTGTTGGCCTATATGCATTTTATTCACTAATGAGACTAACTTTGTTGTGTTATTATGCATGCAGTCCATTATCTACTCTTGTCTCACTTTTATTTGAAGTTTGCGGGTCATCTCAAAGAGGGTTGTTGGGATAGATGCGAGCAAAGATCTACCCTCATCACTCATTGAAACTTCATGAGTTTTTCCCATTTACCTTTTCTGTTCTTACATATTTCATATTTTGGTTGCTAACTCACTTAGATAGGTCATTTCAATACCATTTAATTTATGGTTTTTATATGTGGGAAATTTCTGTTGCAAAACATAAATTTTCTTAACTTTTTTTTAGTGTGTTGCAGCATTTTTAGCAAGCAATTGCTTGCTGATTTTTGCAAGCTCTCGCCAGGTCAAGGGTGCATGCTGCCCGTTTTCAGCCACAACACACCTCCAAGGACCCCCTTACTAAGTGGTAACAAAATCCTTTCCTTCTCTTTCTATCTAAAGCATTGTAAGCAAGCCCAAAGGAGGGTCCCCAAGTGGCTTGCTGTCTCGTTTCATTTCAGGTTTTCATTTTCCGCTGTAGTTTAATTTCTTTTTTGTTTTCCCTTTATAGTTTAGCTAGCTTAGTTGTGGATGTCTTACATGCATGCTAATGGTTAAAATTATCTAGAGTAGATCTCACACAACCAATGCTATTTTAGGCCCGTGGAGGCATAAGTAAAATCTTTTGCTTTTTCATTATTTCTTTGCATGCAAGCTATCATTTTCTCAAGCATTTATTTTTAATAGTTGCAAGCAAACATGGGTATCTTAATGGTTTAAATAATCGTTTTCAATTCCGCAAGTCATTTCCAGTTCTTCACACTTTACATGCAATAATTTCACTATTTAAGGACACCTTTACCAACCATCTTCGCCATTTAAAACGTGAACTAGAGGAAGCAACGGAAAGGTGTTAGGCTGGGGACAGTCTCGTGGCACAGAGCGTCCTTTTCCGAGAGTACTCTTTTTCTTGGGCCGACCTTGTGGAGCTAGGGTAGGCCTCGTTGCCATACTTCTTGAGAACACAACAGTCACTTTGTAACAGGGGGAGGAAAGTATTGGGTTGACACTTAGATAGGATTGAATCTCACTTAACAACTTTAATCAATCCCTAATCTACATCTTTCGGGCAATCTACATTTACACTTGCAAGCACGTTTATTTCTTATTTACATTTTGCATGCAAGTTATCTTTATGAGTTGTGGAATAATTGTCTAAGTGGTTTTATCTATGATCTGGAACAATTTACTTTTTCAAGCATCTATCAGTTATATTGGTGTTCGTATTTGTGGTGTGATCCCTCAAGAAGTTGCGCATCCTCCTGGAGGCACTCTCTTGATTGGGTCTTGAGTGATTTTTCGTATACGCCTGTTAGCGATATTTCTAGTAAGGGGGTTAGAATGCAAAAGTATGGGTTAAAAACCCACTTGTCCTAAGTTCGGGGTGCTAATGCGCCCATGTTTAAATGAAAATCAAGTATGGACGGCAAGGATCGTGGCGCCCGGATCAACGACGCAGGTGCGATTACGGACCCCCCCTGCCTTTCTACCTTTATGCAGAGGGGGGGGGGTCCGAAATCCGGGGCGAACCTCTTCGACGGCCCAGATCAACGGCGATAAAGACCATTCCGGACCCCCCCCGCCTTTCTATCTTTAAGCGCAGGGGGGGGGGTCCAGAATCGAGGGTGCGGCTTTCCAATGACTGAAATATTAGTGCCCGGATCAACAACGCTCATGCAACCCACATCATCCTCAGCTGCTCTGTGTTTAAGCACGCATGGGCCCTTCTCCCGTCATATCACCTTTCCAACAGCCGTTCTCCTGCTGCCATGCGTCTTCCATCTACCTCTCCTCTATGGTCTGCGTGGTCTTCCTCCTTTCTCATCATCCACACACCATCTGCCATGCATCTCCTCCCCTCCACATCATCCTTGCATCAAAGTGTGTCCATCACAATCTTCTCCCCTGTAACCTCTCTCGTCCCCTCATCGCTTCTTGCTCCACTCCCCGCTGTTTTGGCCCCATCACTCCATTCTCGTGTCCCACTGTCGGCGCTGGCCTCCACGCATATCTTTTGAGCCAATCAGTTATTCTAGGTGGCAGTGTGGGAGTCCCTCCATGTCCCGAAGGCGCCGATTTGGCCGGGCCAGCCTCAATCCCTAAGAAGCAGTTATTGAAGCGGTTGGCGGTGGTTAGACATCGCCTCCGCCTTAATGGGAAAGCACGACCATGAATTTAAGGCACGTCGATTCGCCGTTGGAACTTTCAAAGAATTAAGATTACGTCTGACATAAGTTGCACGTTCTTTCAGATGTTGACTGTCAGAAGCCATGCAGACGCAAATCTTTCAATGCAGTTTCTTGATTTCGCTGCTGTTGTTGTTCTGAGTATATGAAGGCGTTTTCGCCATTTTTGTATCTATTGATGGTAGAGCTAAGCTCCCGACTATGTAGTTTCAGTAAACATTCTGGTTTCCTGGTTATGCCTCTGTGTTTGAGACTTCTTGGTTTATAACAAACAGTTCTCCTTTTTCCATCTTTGTTTCATCTTATGCCTGAGAGTTCACAGTCGAAGGATTCACGTGGATTGTTGCGTTTTTGTTATGATAAAGGATTTGTTGTGACATTATCGTATTCTCTGGTATCTGCGTTTGAATGTAAGAGGATCTTGTGTTCGAATGCTTTCTTCTCCAGTCTGTTACGAACCGGAGGTTTGTGATAGACCTGTGCACTCTTCTCATGCAAAGTCTTCCCCCTACTCACCTTTTATCGCAACCCACTGCTTGAATTTTATCAAGACTTCACTCGTTCATGCATGCCTGGCCTAGTTTCTGAGTTGAGACGACTGTTCCGAGCTTGCTTCCATTTGAACACCCCTTTCAAACTAATCATGACATTAAACTGATGGGCGTCGGGCTCTGCTCCTGCAAGCAATCCAGGAGTGACTTCCGTCGCCAACATTTCTAGTGCCGTTGCCAGGGATGAAGTTGAATATTTTCCCTGGGATTGAACGACAAAGATCAACTGATTCTGAAGGTGCATCAGATATCAGAACTTGAAGATTGCTACTGTGCACCTGGCGACTCCATTGTGACGACTCCGCTGAGGAGAACCTGCATTATCAACTGTGGCTTCGAGAGGCAGACATACGAGGTCTAACCCACACTTGCCTTTAGCTACACCAGAAGCTGACGCGGAAGCAGTGCACAGAAAGGGAAAAAGATCTGCAAAAGAAGTTTCCGTCGCTAAAACAGGTAATACGCCCTCCCCTTCTGTGAGAACTCCATTTTCTTATTCACAGCTTCGTAGTTGTCCTTCTTCTGAAGTTTTCCGTCTTTTGAATTTCGGGAGTGTTCCTGCTGAGTTTTCTCCTCCTGGTCTGGTATCAGAAGGAGAGATCCTTGTCACTCCCCCCTCCCTGGAGGTCTTGCCTCAACACAGACCTCAACCTTCTGAAGGTTTCACCACCCCTCCTTTTATTGCTACTGCTGTACAGAGAGAAGCGTCTACACACTTAGGTCCCTTGGCTTTCTCTCTGTTTTCTCCGTTGTCTCCTCCAAAAACCTCTTTTTCAACATCTCCCATCCATACTCCTTCTCCTCCGAGTTCTCCTTTACCCAATATCCCTATGGCTGGTGCTAATCCCCCTCTGAACAGAATGGATGCCATAGTTGCTGCTAGATATGCTCCTTTGATTCTCCCCCAGCCTCTGAACCCCCTCCCTACTGGAGACTATTTGAAGTACATGCCCAAGTTTAGTGGGGAGGGAGACATAATTGCTGAGGAGCACTTGGCTACTTTTTACAGTTATGTAGACAACTTGAATATCGAAAGTGAAGATGTCTGGATGAGAGTCTTTGTCCAGAGCCTAGATGGAGAAGTGAGGAAGTGGTTCTGAGGCCTGGCCCCTGGATCTATTGTTGGCATTGAAGCCTTGGATAACGTCTTTCTGAGGCAGTGGGGAGACAGAAAAGATTATATGTATTACATGACAGAGTTTGGGTCTCTGAGGAAGATGGAAGGGGAGTCTGTCTCAGACTTCTCCAAAAGATTTAATAAGATGTACAACAAGATTCTTGCAGAGATTAAACCCTCAGAGGCCTCTGCTCAAATTTCCTATGCTAGCGCATTTGACCCTGATTTCTGTCTCATGTTAAGAGAAAGAAGAGCCACCTCTTTAGCTCAGATACAAGATGCAGCTATAGAAGTGGAATCCAACATATTGGCAGCTGACAGACTGAGGAACCAGGCCGACACAGACAGAAGAAAGGAAAAATCGGAAGCCTCAACTTTCGGCCCATCACTTCTCCACCCTCAAGTAAATGAGCTGACCCGAGTTATGAACCTCCTTAAAGAAGATGTGGAAAGATTGAAGGTGGAGAGGAAACAAATGTACAAGGCCCCTCAGAACACCGAAAATAAAGGGGGTTTTTGGAGGCCAAATAATTTCGCTCCTCCAACTATGCACAGAGAAAAAGAAAGAGACAGAGATGACCAAAGAATTTAGGCTCCCTTCCAGAACAATGTTGTGGATGATGAAGAGCAAGGGGAAGCAGACGAGCCTGAGCCTAAAATCCACAGTTTAGAGGTCACTCCCCCTTTCCCGCATCTGACCCAATCAGCATATGAAGAGTCTCTCATGGATAGTCAGCTGAACGAATTGAGCAAAGGAGACAAAGCTAGTGGCGGTCGAGGTAGGTACAACTTAAGGTCTGACAAAAGGGCAACAACACCTGATATTCCTGAGTCATCCACTAGAGCAGAGAGGCCTACTAATGAGATGGCGGATGCTCACAGAGGTAAGAAGGCCCAAACCCTCTCTCCCATTGTCCAAAATCATGTTCCTGAAATTAGAGAAGTTCCAAAGCTCACATCCCCTTTCAATTTCGAACATGAGATTCAAAAGATCAGAATTCCTGTGCTACTCACTGAGTTAATTAAACATGGAGAATTCAAAAAACGCTTCTTTGAGCTATTGAAATCCGAAGCTTCATATCCTCTCACAGACTCCATAAACCTCCAAGATGAAAGGCCTGCAGTTGTCCTAGGTCCCATGGTAGAAGACAGAGATGATTCATCCCCTCCCTTCTACACATCCCTGAACATACATGACAAAGTACTGCACAATTGTTTGATGGATTCAGGGGCCTCCCAAAACCTCATGCCCAAAGCTGTCATGGAAGAATTAGGACTGGAAGTCACCCGGGCTTATCATGACCTCTATTCTTTTGACTCCAGGAGGGTTCAATGTTTGGGAGTCATCAAAGACCTGGTAGTTTCCCTGTTTCAGCTGCCCATGAAAAGTATGGTCATGGATATTGTGGTAGCTGATGTCCCCCCTAAGTTTGGCATGCTGTTGTCAAGATCCTGGATAAAGAGACTGGGGGGAACCTTGCAGATGGACCTCACATACGCCACCGTTCCAGTCTTTGGGGGGGAACATAGGAGATGATACAGAGAATCCCAGCTAGCCTACATTGTCAGTGATGAAGCCAACCCTACCAATCATCCCATCTATGCTTTGGACACTGATTTAGGCTCCAGTCTACTACAGCTCACCAATACCCCTGAGGCTCCTTTACAGATAAAAAAGCATCCCATTCCTAATTAGGGGACCTCCCCTCCAACCACCTCTGTTTGGAATATGTTCTTTGATGGAGCTTCCTCCAGTATGGGTGCTGGTGCTGGGATAGTATTCGTGTCCCCTTGTCAAGAGACCATCTCTCTGTCATACAGGCTGGAATTCGAGGTCACCAATAATGTGGCAGAGTATGAAGCTCTGGTTCTGGGATTAAGAGCTGCCAAGGAAATGGAAATTAAAGAGATGGCTATGTTTGGAGATGCAGAGTTGATTGTTCAGCAGGTCAAAAACGTTTATCAGACTAAGCATCCTCGGCTCAGGAGCTACAGGAACGAGGTATGGGACCTTGTTGATATTTTCTTCTTGGCTTTTAACATTTCCTACATTCCAAAAGAGAAAAATGCCTCAGCCGACTTTCTAGCTTTCACAGCTAGTGTGCTCGAAGTTCCCACGCTGCCTACTGCCAGGTCCGATGTTGAAATAAAGTACAGACCTTCTATACCAGACAACGTCAAATACTGGAAGGTGTTTGAGGATGATCAAGAAATTGAGAAATTCCTCCAGTCTATTGATGACTTTTCCACAATGCACATAGATGAGAATCCTGAAGAGGAAGAGGACCATCACCCTCGGGAATTTTTGAATAAAATTGCTGATCACCGGATCATTCAGTTACCGAGCAATCACATTCCGAGAGGACTGATCCCGTTAGAAAGATTGTTCGACGGGAATGATGTGGCAGTAAGGGGTAAGGTTTCAGGTGATGATGATGACATAGCTGAATGCAACATAGGCACGCATGAGGAGCCAAAGTTTGTCAAGCTGTCAAGAAGTTTGACCGAGGGGCAGAGGATCGAATATACTAAGCTGCTGAAGGAGTTTGCTGATGTGTTTGCATGAACCTACGAAGATCTCAAGACATATGACACATCAGTCATCGAGCACAAGATCCCACTAAAGGAGGAGGCCAAGCCATTCAAGCAGAAGCTGAGACCGATGAATCCCATGCTGCTACCTGTCATGGAGAAAGAGGTAAAGAAGTTGCTGGATGCCCAGATCATTGTCCCCTTGAGATATTCTGAGTGGGTGGCCAATTTGGTCCCGGTGAGAAAGAAGAGTGGAGAAATCAGACTCTGCGTCGATTTCAGGAACCTGAATAGAAGCTCCCGGAAGGACAATTATCCCCTGCCTAACATGGAACACATTTTACAGAGGGTCACTGGCGCATCCAGGATGTCCATGATTGATGGCTTCTTTGGACACAATCAGATATCAGTCATGCCTGAGGACAGAGAAAAAACAGCCTTCATCACTCCTTGGGGCACATTTATGTATGCCAAAATGCCTTTCGGACTGATGAATGCAGGAGCAACGTTTCAGCGAGCTATGGACATAGCCTTCATCGGGGAGAAGGACTAGTTTGTGGTGATATATCTGGATGACATCACAGTCTTCTCTAAGACTGACAAAGAGAACTGCTGCCACTTGAAAAGAGTTTTCTTGAAATGTCGGAGGTATGGCCTATCTTTAAACCCCCAAAAATAATTGTTCGCCATGCAAGAGGGAAAGCTGCTAGGTCACATAGTGTCAGCAGAAGGAGTAAGAATTGACCCGAGCAGGGTGGAAGCGATTCAGGCTTTGTCGCCTCCCCGGTCTAAGAAGGAAGTTCAAGCATTTTTGGGGAAAATCAATTTTCTGAGAAGATTCGTCTCGAATTTTGCCGAGCTGGTGAAACACATCACAACCATGCTCAGGAAGGGCCATGAAATAAAATGGACTACCGAACCTAGGGAATCTTTCGCGCAGATAAAGAAAGCATTGACTGAGGCACCTGTGCTAATCAATCCCGATTATTCTAAAGATTTCCTAATTTTCTTATTTGCTTCCGATGACTCAGTAGCAGCAGTCTTATTGCAGAGAAACGATCAAGGGCGAGAACAACCCATTGCCTTCTTCAGCAAGGCATTGAGGGATGCTGAACTTAGATATGAGATCATGGAAAAGCAGGCCTATGCATTGGTGAAAGCCCTCAAAGCTTTCAGGATTTATGTCTTGCACTCAAAGATCACTGCATATGTCCCTTCAACCTCTGTGAAGGACATTCTTATACAGCCTGACATAGATGGGAGAAGAGGTAAGTGGATCGCCAAGATCCTGGAATTTGACCTGGAGATTAATCCCACCAAGATGATAAAGGGGCAAGGTTTGGCCAAGTTGTTGGATGAATCCAATTGCAAAACCCTGGGGATTAACTTTATCAATGAGCAAGCTGAGTCATCCGATAGTAATCCCTAGATCGCCATACCACTAGCAGCATGTCCCTGGTACAGGGATATCTTGTACTTTCTGCAGGAATTAAAGCCCCCTGATGGATTGGGAAAGAGTAGGGCCAGGGCTTTAAAACTCAAAGTGATCAAATATTGCCTCATTGACCAAGATTTATATTGGAGAGACCCTCTGGGAATCCTGCTAAGATGTCTGGACCCGCTGCAAGCCCAGAAGGTAATGTTTGATTTTCATATTAGTCTCTGTGAAGGTCATCATTTTTGGAAGACCACATCCCACAAAATCCTCCGGGCTGGGTATTACTGGCCTACTTTGTTTACTGATGTCTGCAGAGAAGTCAGGGCTTGCATCAAAT
Source organism: Picea mariana (assembly GCA_032191745.1). Taxonomy (NCBI): domain Eukaryota; kingdom Viridiplantae; phylum Streptophyta; class Pinopsida; order Pinales; family Pinaceae; genus Picea; species Picea mariana. Next base: position 843,131 of record JASDQU010100227.1, on the reverse strand, counting down.
GCCAAAAATTCTTAGGTAAGCAGCAACTCAAATCTCTGCCATTAAAACCTGTAGTAGTTACAACACCCTTTCAGCAGTGGGGATTGGATTTCATCGGAGAGATTCATCCTCCCTCAAGTGGCCAACACAGATGGATCCTCACTGCGATCGATTATTTCACCAAGTGGATAGAGGCTGTCCCCACCAAAAGCACTTCTCACAAAGTAATCATCAGCCTCTTGGAAGACATCATAGCCAGATTTGGCTGCCCAAGTAAGATTGTCACTGACAATGCCGCCCCCTTCAGGTCTGAGCCTCTGGTCAAATTCTGTGAACAGTTCGAGATTTCACTGGCTCACTCTACTCCATACTATCCTCAAGGGAACGGACTGGCAGAGTCCTCCAATAAAAGCCTGATCAAGCTTATCAAAAAGATACTGGAGGACAACTAGAGGGCCTCGGACTCAAAGCTCAAATTTTCTCTCTGGGTTGATCGGGTGACAACCAAGAAATCCTTGGGTCTCTCACCCTTCCAGCTGGTTTACGGAATAGAAGTTATTTTCCCCACTCAACTTGCCTTACCTGTGGAAAATTTTCTCCAGGACCTCGAAGAAGAACCTAACCATGTGCTCAGAAGAATCCATCAGATGGTGGAAGTACAGCAGATCAGAGAACATATCATGGATAGAGCCTACAGTCACCAGTAGAAGATCAAGTAGGCTTTTGACAGGAAGAACAGAAAGAAGGAATTCAAGCAAGGTGACCTGGTACTCAAGTGGGACGCACCCAGGCAGGACAAGGAAAAACACAGTAAATTTGATGCCCTCTGGTTGGGGCCTTTCAAGATCTTTGAAGCATGTTCAAACAACACTTACAAGTTGCAGGATCTGGAAGGCAATGAAGTTTTCAGCAGCCCAGTAAATGGGCATTTCTTGAAAAAATATTTTCTGTGAGCCACAGTTGGCTCTTTTTGTTTTGTCTTGTACATAACGGTTTCTGTTTTTTGTTTTTTGGACTAATAAATGACTCCATAGCCCAATAGCAAAGGCACTGAATCTGCAAAAAAGTTCTTAGAGAATCACAGGGACGACTCTATCCCCCATGGAGCCGATGTTAGCGATATTTCTAGTAAGGGGGTTAGAATGCAAAAGTATGGGTTAAAAACCCACTTGTCCTAAGTTCGGGGTGCTAATGTGCCCATGTTTAAATGAAAATCAAGTATGGACGGCAAGGATCGAGGTGCCCGGATCAACAGCGTAGGTGCAATTCTGGACCCCCCCTACCTTTCTACCTTTATGCGGGGGGGTCCGGAATCCGGGGCGCACCTCTTCGATGGCCCAGATCAGCGCACCCGAATCAACGACGATAAAGACCATTCCGGACCCCCCCCGCCTTTCTACCTTTAAGCGGAGGGGGGGGGTCCGGAATCGAGGGTGCGACTTTCCAATGGCTGAAATCTTAGCCCCCGGATCAACGGTGCTCGTGCAATCCACATCATCCTCGACTGCTCTGTGTTTAAGCGTGCATGGGCCCTTCTCCCGTCATATCACCTTTCCAACAGCCGTTCTCCTGCTGCCATGCATCTTCCATCTACCTCTCCTCTATGGTCCGCGTGGTCTTCCTCCCTTCTCATCATCCACACACCATTTGCCACGTGTCTCCTCCCCTCCACATCAGCCTCCCATCAAAGTGTGTCCATCACAATCTGCTCCCCTGTAACCTCTCTCGTCCCCTCATCGCTTCTTGCTCCACTCCCCGCTGTTTTGGCCCTGTCACTCCATTCCCGTGTCCCACTGTCGGCGCTGGCCTCCACGCATATCTTTTGAGCCAATCAGTTATTCCAGGTGGCAGCGTGGGAGTCCCTCCACGTCCCGAAGGCGCCGATTTGGCCGGGCCAGCCTCAATCCCGAAGAAGCATTTATTGAAGCGGTTGGCGGTGGTTAGACATTGCCTCCGCCTTAGTGGGAAAGCACGGCCATGAATTTAAGGCACGTCGATTCGCCGTTGGAACTGTCAAAGAATTAAGATTACGTCTGATATAAGTTGCACGTTCTTTCAGATGTTGACTGTCAGAAGCCATGCAGACACAAAGCTTTCAATGCAGTTTCTTGATTTTGCTGCTGTTGTTGTTCTGAGTATATGAAGACGTTTTCACCATTTTTGTATCTATCGATGGTAGAGCTAAGCTCCCGACTGTGTAGTTTCAGTAAACATTCTGGTTTCCTGGTTATGCCTCTGTGTTTGAGACTTCTTGGTTTATAACAAACAGTTCTCCTTTTTCCATCTTTGTTTCATCTTATGCCTGAGAGTTCACAGTCGAAGGATTCGCGTGGATTGTTGCATTTTTGTTATGATAAAGGATTTGTTGTGACATTATCGTATTCTCTGGTATCTGCATTTGAATGTAAGAGGATCTTCTGTTTGAATGCTTTCTTCTCCAGTCTGTTACGAACCGGATGTTTGTGATAGACCTGCGCACTCTTCTCATGCAAAGTCTTCCCCCTACTCACCTTTTATCGCAACCCACTACTTGAATTTTATCAATACCTCACTCGTTCATGCATGCCTGGCCTAGTTTCTGAGTTGAGATGACTGTTCCGAGCTTGCTTCCATTTGATCACCCCTTTCAAACTAATCGTGACATTAAACTGATAGGCGTCGGGCTCTGCTCCTGCAAGCAATCCAGGAGTGACTTCCGTCGCCAACAACGCCATTGAGAGAAATCCAATAGAGTAAGTGCATCATTTTGAGGAGACCCTATATTGTGAGCATGCTAGGCTTTTTGTGTTGATGGTTGTCTCATCTTGATTATCTTTAATTTCTGCACATACAAGCAACTTGTTAGTTAGTATTTGTATATCTTGTATCCACTGTATCTGTTTTAGTTTAGTTCTGTTGTAATCTTAGATATTCTTTATTGTAGCTTTGTATCTAGCTTGTACTTAATCTTGTGGCAATATTTGTAATCTTTGTAAATATATTGTAATCAACCTCCCTTTAATTTAGTTGACCCCTTGCCCAATCTTAGGCACTAGTCTTAGTTGTCCTAGGAAAAGGTTTGACTATTCATTCTAATTGTTGCATCTTGCATTGCTGCTTTACATCATAGGCTAGATTTCCCCCCAACCATTTAACTAATTAAAACCAACTCCTAGAACTTAAACGTTAATCTCATCTAGTAACTAGGGTCTACCCCCCTTGGCTTCCCTAGGAGTTAGCCTAGACGGAAGAGGTTCAAGTCAAAGTGACAGCGTGGACTTTGAACCTAGGCATTCTACTTTCGAGGATAGACTAAGTGAGCAGGACTTAGCTCACGTTTGCAAGTGTGTATAAGGACGACAAAACACCTATCAACCTATTCTTTCTGAAGCATTCACCCTCAACAACGATCTTCTCTCACGCCTGTGCAATCTCCACACACAACCATTGTTCGTCATCCCAGCTCGCGACTTTGATTCGATGACTGATCTGTCTCGACCCAGCCAACTCTTCCTCTAATTCAGCGAATGCCTTACCCTTCTTGGGCTATTGCTTGACCCATGTGCCACAGTTCTCATTGGATTCCTTCAATGATTTTCTTTGTATGCACTTGACTCGTTAATGCTTCCAGATATTCTCACGATCCGTCTCAATTCTTGGTTGCATTCACGACCTCAACAACCACTGCAAACAACTCGCCTGATCTTTCTCTGATACAGTTTGTGTTTTCTGGTTTGTACAACATACAATAGTTGTACATATGACCTCTTTTTTTATTAATATTACCCAACAACCTGTCTGCAATAAAAAATAAAATCCTACAAATAAATTCACGCTGCAATAATCTCGTCATGTGCAAATCTGGCTTCACCTTCAGAGTCCATGCTCTGATACCATGCTAATTTTTTGTAACCTAGCACACGATTGTTAATTCGAAGCAAAACTGATTTACTGAATCTCAATACAACTAGGTTCTTAACAAACATTAGCGAAAGCATTAACAATGGAAACCATAAAACATTTGCACATGAGATTCGGGTAAAATCCATTGAAAAACCCTCGCGAGAAAACCAGTTCTTTGATTAATTTATTGAAATAAAATCAGGGCTCCTATCCTAGGATAATGGTCCTTCTCAGGAAATACAAATTAGAAAATAGCCTAGCCCAAGATCTATCCTTCAATCTTGTGGGCTTCTATCTTCCTTGTTGCCCCTTTGCACCCTTTCCTCGGCCTCTACCCCAACACACCTTAGTGCTCACTCACTCTTTGTGTACCATCAAAGTGTCTTCTCCTCTCACCTTCACTTCCTTTTTATAATCTTGAGATTAGACCAAATCAAACCTTAAACCAAAACCCTAAATATCCAAAGTCATTAAAGGCTGATATCTAATCTCACCTTCACTTTAGATCTAACGGTCAAGACTTAATCAAACACTCACTTAAGTTATTGAAGCCATTAACTTAGGCATTTAACTTAATTAATAAAAGAACATTCACTTTAATTGTTTATCTCATAAAGTGAACTCCCTAAGGTCTACCGAGAGGTTACAAGGATGACTTCCACAGGCTAGACACTGAGCCTTTGTGGAAGTACCTGTCCAATGCTACAAAATCAACACAAAAACCCCCATTTCACAATAGAACTTTAATATAGTGGTCCTCGGTTGGTCTGTTGCAGGTCCACCTGATCATTTTTGGGGATAGACTTGAATTCTTTCCACTTTAGAAGACATATAATTGCATACTTACAGTGTATGATATCTTAGACGATTTAAGAGAAAAATGTTCTTCAATGTTTGGAATGAAGGCCAAAAAGATTGACAGAAATTTCTCCATTCAAATTACAGAATTTGCAATAATTTTTTGATGGAACGAACAATTAAAAGCCAAAGCCTTACCAGGCCCTTGAGATCCTTAAGTACCTTCGTAACATTATCAAAATTGCCCAATGAATTATCCACGGACGCGAAAATCAACTCTGTAACCATAGCCATGGATCCTTTACTCTCATCCAAACGCTGAACATGAACCATGCCAGGGTGCCTCAACCTAACCAACTTGGTCGCATCAAGCCTAATTAAGTCAAGAAATGTGTCCTCCACAATTTTCTAAAGCCCAGCCCTCTGTCTGGCTTCTGAGATGACCTTCTTGTCCAATAACCAACACAGACCAAGGGATATTTCCTCTGTGCGGGTCCTTTATTTCTCAATCAAGCCAAATAAAGTTTCCACACTAACCCTAGTCTACCCAACCCGACCTAATCGACGAGCTCGTAGTCTTGTAGAGCCTTGGGTCTCATCAATTCCTACACCGTTGTCTATATTGTTTTCTCTATTACTGTTGTGGTTTTCGCCAGAGATTGTGCCAATCTCTTCATATTGAGCGCCATGTGATTCAATCGCATTTGCAACAAAATAAATTATTTGCAATTTAAAAGATATCGATACAAGGAGGATCAGATACGGGATCCATGCCCATCTGGTCTAGTCTGAATGAATATAGGACAATCAATGTGGAATTCAGAAATTAATTTTCGTTCTTCTTTTTTACGACAAGGGGAGAAGTATGAATTTCTTAGGTATAGAGAACAAAGTCGTAATTATGATGAACAAAGGATATAGGTAACAAATCGAGTGTCTTTGTTGGTCTTAAGCCAAACTTGGAGTCGAAAGTTGATTGCAGATGGGATTGGATCCAAATTGAGATGGGGATGTACGCAAAGGGCTGGTTGGAAATCTGGACTTGGTGTTTGGGGAGAACACCTGGCAACAGAAAGTGGAATAATAGAAACTTCCTTTTCATTGTTTTGTGTGCCATGCTATTGGTCATGTTCAATCACAATGCAAACAGTTTTCTCCCTTATTCATTCATAAACCTAAAATATGGGAAAAAAAGAGCAGAGAGGTTTGAAGCTTGGATACAAAATCTCCCCTTTCAGAGTAGCAAAAAGAGGTAGCTCTGAAATGGATATGGTGGATGAAAAGGTGATGGAAGCGCCCCTAGTGAGTGAAGTTTCCAAAGGTATGCTCTCTCCCCCTCCCTCCCACTGCACCGCTCTTTTAATTTTTTTTTCTGCTACTCCATCCCATGCCCCCTCCCCTCTTATGCCCCCCTCCAAGGTTTCTAAAATCCTGAGGTTCCCGATACCCCCATAGGTTCCTTTCCTTCTCAAGAGGAAGTTGGTGAGTCATAAGTGGATTATGTGGAAGGAGAGGTTCTAAGAAAGAATTCTCCTCCAATTTCGTCTTTTGAGGTGCCTCCCCCTATGAAAGGCTATGCCTTGCATTCGATGGGCAGACAAAAGGAGGTTTCCCCTTCCAAAGAGGGGTTTCCCTTGACCTGCCTCAATCCAATCTAGAGGGTAAAAAATTCCCCCCTTCTCAAGGCTCAGGAAAAGGCGGTTTTGGAAATAAAAAAAGGTAAGCAGGCATCTATTGCCAGAGTGCTTAGAGCGAGGAATGGCCTAAAAATGCCCCCCTTATGATCATACTCTCCTTTAATCCAAGAGAGGTGAGGGCCACTCGTAAAAAAAATTCCCTCAAGAGGCTTCTTCTCATCGTCAATGCTAATGTGGTTTTAATCCAATGAACCCTAGCTCAAACATTGGTAATTTAGTGCAAATGATGTTTTTGGTTAGTCAGGGGGGGGTTAATCACAGGCTGAAGTCTTTCTTTCCAAGCTTTGTATTTTTCCTCCTACTGCTTGGCTATCTCCACTAAATTGGAAATCAAGGATGTAGGGTTTCCTTTTCTATCATTAATGTTTATGGTCCTTATACTGACAAAATTCCCTTCTAGTAGGATTTGACGAATGTAGGTGCTCTAAGTGACCCCCTTTACATTGGTAGGGGGTGATTTGAATTTCACTCTCTCTCTTAGAAAAGTTTGGGGTGAGAACCCAAGGGTGGACTCACAAAGTGGATTTTTCTTATCTTTTATGGAAAAACATCATCTGGTGTATATTGAACCAGTTTAACTGATGCCCACATGGAACAACTTTAGAACAGATAAGGAGACAATTGCAAAAAGGTTGAACCGTTTCATGGAAATTGAATCTTTCATGGCAGTCGAGCTCCTCATGAACTAAATGGTGTGTGAAGGGGGGTATTTTAGAGCTCCTCATGAACTAAATGGTGTGTGAGGGGGGGTATTTTCAAGCTCCTCGTGAACTAAATGATGTGTGAGGGGGGGTATTTTCGACCACAGATCCATTATCTTCCGAATGAAGACTGATATTGAATCCCCTTCAGCTCTGCTCAAATTCATCCCCCTATGGTTGGAAGAAGAGGACTTTATTTCCTTGGTCAAGGACACATGGAAGCATTTGGACTCCTCTTCTATTGCTTCCTCAATGAGCCAGTTCATAGAGAACATCGTTAGGGTTAGAAGGGAAATTAAGAAATGGACAAAAGTCCACAAAGCCCAAACACTTAGGCAAGTTAAGGAGATAGAGGAAATATTGGCGGCCCTATATCTAACGCTGGATGATGGTCCTCTGACTAGCTCTCAGCTCTTTGAATTAAAGGAATTGGATTCAATCTGTCACTCTTTTCTTGATAAGGAAGAAAAATCTTTGAGGTTAATGGTTGGAGACAACAATTCTAAGTTCTTCCACCATTATGCGAATCTTCGAAAAAAACTCAACACGATATGGAAAATAAAACTCGAAGATATTTTTACTCCCTCTTTCAAGCCCCAATCGGTTGTCCTATACAAGAAATTTGCAAGTAGTTTCCAAATTCCAAGCAGTAATTACAAAAGATATGAATAAAGCTTTAGAAGAAGAAGTAACGGAGGCAGAGGTATTAGCTTCCCTTTCTTCCATGCAACGAGGAAAAAGCCCAAGTCCAAATGGGTTCACCTTGGAATTCTTTCAAGGATTCTATGACCTAGTAAAGGAACACCTTATGATAGTCAGAGAATTGCAAAGGTTTGGAAAGGTACTAAGGTCTTTCAACAACACTTTCATTTGCTTAATACCAAAAAGCAGGAGAAAGTGTCCTTCGAGGACTATCGTCCAATTTCTTGTTGTAATGTGGTGCATAAAATCATAGCAAAGGTGTTAGCAAGACAATTGAAGCCTATATTGAGTGAGATTATGTCGAAGGAGCGATTTGGATTTCTACAACGCAGAAAAATCCGTGATGCAGTCATAGTAGCTTAGGAAGTTTTTCATTCTGCTAAAAGATCGAAACAAAAAACCGCCATTCTAAAGCTAGACCTATCAAAAGCATACAATAGGGTTGATTGGACCTTCTTGTAACTATTCCTTATTCAGATGGGGATGGCTCTTTTAGTGGTTAATTGGATAATGGGTTGCATACAATTGGAGTCTTTCGCGATCTTAATAAAATGGAGCCCCCTTCAAGGTTCTTCAAAGCTTCGAGGGGCCTAAGGAAAAGATGACTAGGTCCTCCTTTCTATTCCTCATCATAGCAGAGGCCCTGAGCAAAGTGATTACAAAAGCAAAGGAAGCAAGATCAATTAGGGGGATAAAGGTATCGAAAAGGGAAATGATCACACATGTTTTATTTGTGAATGATGTCTTCTACTGTACCAAAGGCTCCTTAAGGGATATTTCAACTTTGAAAGGTGCACTCGATTAATTCTTCTCTACCACAAGCATGGAAGTTAATTTCAACAAATCATGCCTAATCCCCCACCAGTGTTTGACAGCAGAGAAGAGGCAGATTGGCAATCTTTTTTCTGTTCCTATGCAAAATTTGGATGAGGCTTCAAATATCTAGGGTTCCATCTCAAGCTAGATAACTATAGGCTTATATCAATTGGGGATGGCTAGTCAAAGAGGTCGAAGCTCGAGTATCAGTGTGGGTAAACAGACTTTTGTCTAGGGTAAGACGTCGAGTCCTGCTTAAGTCAATACTGAAAAGTATTCCTATCTTCTGAACATCCATCGCAACAATTCCAAAAGGAATCCTCACTAAGATTCGAAAATTTAGTTTCTAGCAGGCTCACAAAAATCGGGAGGGATCCCTTTGGAAAAATGGTCTGCCATAGCAGTGCACACGGATCTTGGCAGATGGGGGATTAAGAACATCTATTTCTTTACGCAAGCGCTAGCAGGAAGAAACCTGTGGATATTAACTAAAGGAGACTCCCTATGGTCCAGAATTCTTCAATTGAAGTACTTTCCGTATTTATCTACGGAAGAGTGGTTTAGACAACCCCGAAAATCTGCCAAGGGATCCATACTCTGGAAAGCCCTGGTCTCGACCTTTCCACTGGTTGGTGATTGGACTATTTGGAAAATTGGCAAGAGCAGGTAATAATTTTCGTCTTTCAGATCTTCTCATCTAGACCCTAAGATCGCAAAATATATACACTCTGAGCTATGAAAAATCCAAATAGCCTCAATCAAGAGGCAGAGAGGGGTGGAAATCAATAATCTCCTTGGGTTTGGTTGGAGATGAAGCTAAAGAATGGAGCCAACTTATTGGTCTTATGGTTGCCAATTTAATTTTTCTCATGGAGGAAGATCCAGATACCCTATGTTAGTCTAAAAACCTAAAATCGGGGGATTTCACAACAAAAATGGGATACAAAGTTTGGGCTGAATTTCATTTCGGAAGGGAACAAAAAATGATGGTGTAACCTAATCTGGAAGATTAGTGCTCCATTAAAGTGCAAAATAACATTGTGGTTGGCTTCGAACAACAAATTGTTAACTTGGGATAACAGATTAAAACAAGGATGGAATGGTCCCAACAAATTCCCTTTATGCAAGTCCCATGAAGAATCTATCTCACACATTTTTATTGATTGTGTTTATGTAGTTCAGGTAATGAAGATAGTTCAGGAAAAGCTTGTTCCGAAGTCATCCTGGAACAAACCCAGACTGTAGGATTGTCTTAATGATTGGATGAAAGACAAAGCAGTCCAAAATTTAGCAGGGATTCCAAGCATTTTGGCTAATAATCTGTGGTGGGATCGTAACTCCAACACCTTCAAGGAAAAGGATATACCACTTGAAATAACTACAGCCATCACATTAAATCTTGCCAAATAATTTGAGATCGAGCTAAAGATGTAGAATCCAAGGAACTCGTCGATGCTCACGCTTGATTATGAAATACCTTGGGGTTATTTTGATGGGGCATGTCAAGGACACACCCCTGTCTGTGGAGTGGGAGTGGTCATGTTCTTGAATCAGAAACACTACTAGCATATCTGATATGCCCTAGGTGAAGGAACAAACAACAGGGCCGAGTTCATAGCATTATGTACGTTGTTGGAAGCAACAATAGAAAAGGACATCAAGGAATTGCAAGTCATGAGCGACTAAAAACTAGTAATTGATTGGGCACAATAGAAGGCTACAATGTCATATGCCAAGCTTGCTCCTCTATCCTGTGACATTAAATTGTCATATCAATCTTTTGAATGGCTATCTTTCAGTCATATCTTGTGGGATTTAAATGGGAATGCTGGCGAACTTTCTAAGGAAGCCCTGTCTCTGCCTCCAGGGGCTTTTGATCTTTATGAATTCATAGATGGAGAAGAGATCAAGGCCATGCTATTCCACTTTTAGAAAAAATCCGTGATGCATAGATAGATAGGAGATAGAATATGGACTAGTAAGGTCAAAGTGAGTAAAAGACATAACCTTTTTGTATGTAAAAAGAGGACAAAAAGAAGCTTTTTTCTTAGTAGTTAGCAGTTTTTTTAGAATTTTTGGATGTATAAGAGGTCACTGAAAGAGACTGGAACATGTATATTCACCCCCCATGAATATAACAGTTTTTTTTCTTCTAGAAAAAAGATGGAAATCTCAATTACCTTCCTTTACCCATATTGCCTCTAAATTTAAACAAACACACATGATATAATTATGAAGCAGCAAATGAGTTAAATTAAAATAGCATGCAACCATAAAATTATGTAGCAGAAAATAAGTAAATTCTCCCATACATACCTCCATCTTTTCCCACCATATCTATGGAATCTGCATCAGTCGTAAACCGAAAATATTGGTTGTTAAGATCTACCTTAATTTTCCCACCAATTGAACCCAAAACAAAAACTACTCACAAATATAAGAAAAATAGATGAAAAAATAAAAAATAAAATGTCAAAACACAAAATTAACATGGCCATGCTTACTAAAGAAAAAAAATAACACCCATGGCAATAGAAAAAAACAATGGAAACGATAGCAACAGAGAACATAAATAACAAAAAGAAAACAAACAAAGAGAAACAACAAACACAAACTCCACTTTGTAACCCCAGAAAGTGTCCACGGCCAACCAAGGTCACCCTGCACACCAAAAAATAAATAAGTATTAAATAGAGACCAAAAAATCTAATCATAAATATTAAATATGAAACAAAGACTAAATATTTGATGAAAAATCTTAAACAAGGACCATAAATCTTATGAGTAATCTTATGCAAACAAAAGAAATCACAGGAGAGAGGAAAACCATTATATTTGAAACGAGGGGGATTCCGTAGTAGATCATACATGGAATTTGCACCATAAGAGAACTCAAATTTGCCTCTACCTCTGCCTCTACCTCTGCCTCTGCACAATATACTACAATCTCTCATAATATCAATAGTTTTATTAGTGAACTACCACATTGTTTTCCCTTCATTGTATTGCACTCATTGTACTGCACTTGTGGAATCTACATCATCCCTATATCCAAAAAATATGGGTTGTTAGAACAAACCTTAATTTCCCCAACCACTGAGCCCAATAAAAACCAAAGCATAAAACATTAAATAGACACCAAAATATTTCATGGGAAATCTTAAAAATGCACCAGAAATCTCATGAGATATATTAAACAAATACTAAAATATATTATGAGAAACTGCAAAGGCCAAAAATCTTATCTAAAATTAAATACATCTTATGGAAGGACCAAAAATCACAAATCCTAAATAGAAAATGAGGGAGAAGAAGCATTATATTTGAAAAGAGTATGATTTCATCACAAAGCATACATGGGTTTTGCACCAAGAGAGAACTCACCATTTGCCTTTATGTTTACTCACTCGCCCACATCTTTATCACACAAAGACATTTCACAAGTTTCTTCAACAATCCTACACCTTCCTTTACCTGCACTACATTGCCTTGAAATTTAAACAAACACATGATATAATGATGCAATAACAAATGAGTTAAGTTCAACCAACATGAAATCATGCATACCTCTTACTGCTTAGCTTTCTCCTTACCCATTGAACCTGTGAAAACTACATCATTCCTAAACCCACAATATGGTTCGTTATCGAGAAATGTAGAACTCACCCTCCACCTCTGTACCTGCACTTTGTTACATTGTCCCATGTCTCTCCCAGAAAAGGATATTTCAACAATGTCATCAATGCTTTTCCACCTTCCTTTACCCCCTTGCACCTCATCCTTCCTTTACCTACATTGCATTGCATTAATAATATAAGATGTCTCTAATTTAAATGAATGCACATGGAACCATACCCCCCTTTACCTTACCACCCCCTGAACCCAACAACAATAAAAACCATAAAATCTTAAATAGAGATTGAAAAAACTTATGAGAAATATTAAAAAAACACTAAAAGATATTATAAAAATACTAAATAGAGAACAATAATCATATCTAGAAGTACACCATATGCAGAGACCAAAAATCATAAACCATGTATAGGTAAGAAGAGAGGAGAACCATTGTATTTAAATGAGGAAGATGTTGAAATAATGTAACTGCAAAGTGTATTCTTATTATTATTTGATATATTATTCATTGGATCAATCCCCATTGTGGATTGATCATGTCAGCTATTGTAAAAGGACCAAATCCCCTTTTGCGGATTGGTCATAATGTAATTGTAATAGGCAGAAAGAAAAGCCTACCCCAGAATATATCAAAGAGGCTCCAGAATATAATAAAGGTGGTTATAACCACCCAGAAGAAGAAGTCGGCCCTGCCAGTGAAAGGGCACTCCCTCACTTAGAAACACACTCACTTGTTCATTGAGAGACAAGTTTTGGAGCTGCAGTTGGAGAAGATAGAGAGAGAGAGGCCCATCTTTGGGAGAGGACATTCTGTACTTGTTTGAGTTATCTCTTGGCATTGTATTGGCTATCTATAATAAGGAAGTTTTGCTGGGTTTTCTTCCCCTAGAGGGTTTCCCAGGATAAATGTTGTGTCTCTTGTGATTGTGTATTTCTCAGTGATCTTGTCTTATGTTGTTGTTATCTATTGAAATGCAAAGAACTATAATAATGGCTTAAACATTAACATGGTATCAGAGCCAAKATGAAGAGAGAATCTTTCACAAGAGAAAAGTGAAAAACGTCACTGTTGTCGTACATGCAAATTAGGGCTTTTGTTGGTGAGGTATTTTAGCCCTTAAACCATCTAGAAAAGTGCGCCCTCCCTCAAGGATCATTTTGGCACCTTCAACGCACCTTTTCAGTGGCTAGATCTCCCGGAAAGTGAAACCTTAGTTCATAAAGTACCAGAAAACCAGAAAATCAGAGTACCGGAAGTACCAGAAGTACCAGAGTACCAAAAGTACCAAAAAACCAGAAGCACCAATCCAGAAATCTGTAGATCAAGTTTGAGGGGGTAAAGTTGGATTTTCAGAAATCTGACTACACCAGCTTACTCGCCTCAACTCAACGCATCTGTCCCCTGGATCAGAATTTCAAATTTTGAAGTTTGAAAAATTAGGGTTTCCTCATAAAACCCTAAGTTGCAGTTGCAATTGCAGTCTCAGAACCAGTTGCAGTTGTAGTCTCAGAACTAGTTGCAGTTGCAGTTGCAACCATAGTACCAGTTGAAAACACCCTTGAAGTTTTTAAAAGTTGGTAATGATTACCGCTGCTACCAGATGGTGCCACTACCTGCAAATGCCATCAGAGGTATCTACTCACAAATTTTTAAATGGTTAAACTTTAAAGAGTATTTGCAAGAGAAGGGATCTCTTGCCATAGATCCAGAAGGATCTCAAGATCCAACACATTCAGAGGAATGATGCAACCTAGGTGTGATTATTCTATTATGCATCTATTTGTTATGACATTATCTTGATCAGTGTTACATGTTGAAGCCATGATCAAGGTATTAGATGGATTAAAAGTTGAGATCATAGAAATTATCCTCTAACCCAACCTTTTGTCAAGATAGCGTATTGTCTTAGTACAGAAGACAGGTTGAAGAAAGCACTAGTCATCTTGAGTGAAGGAGAATCGAAAGAAAAACAAGCACTCATTCTTGAGGACAAGGCACAAGGTTTGATTAATCAAATTAATAAGATTCAAAGGTACACATGACAAGTTGATGACTATAGTTGAGATAACAGTCTTCGTAAAGTATCATACTTGATAGCATGTGAGCATATAGAAGTTAATGGTGAACGTAATCATTTGTCTAACACCTCCTCTAGGAAGAATCTCATGTGTTAGTTCCAGGTTGCCATGGAGGAATGTTTGATCACAACACTATGAGAGTGTTGACCTCATTTTCGTATTGTATTCCTTATCTTTAAATCTTTGCTTCAGACAAGTTACAAGTAATATCTCTAAAGGAGCTACTGTGATCATTGTTCATGCTATTTCTTTATAATATCAAAAAGATATTATTCTTGCTTGCTGTTTTGTTGACCTTGCTCCAGGTCACAGGTAATAACCCTGAGGAAGCTATAACAAAGGTTGTAGAAGGAAACATGCTAAATGAGAGACCATAAATGAAGCAATCATCATTGGAAAAGAAGAAGGTGGCTTGCTGTAACACCCTGTTCCCCCAGTTTCTAAAAATAACTATATTGGCCAAGAACTGTGCCAAACCCAAAAATGTGAATGTGCGATGTGAATGGACCTTGTGAAAAAGGGTCGATGAATGTGAATAATATTATGAATATATATTGCAGGATTGCTGAGAGGGGATATGCTGAAAAAGAGACCATGATGGCTGGACAAAGGTGGTGGAAGGCACCTGGAATGGTGGAGTTAACTTCCACCGAAACCAATACCGTATTTGGACTTCACTGGCTCGGAGAACCAAGAGCAGCTCGCTGGCCCCGAATTAAATGACTTGTCGGGATTGGTAGGTAAAGGGATCCTCATGAGTAATGAGGGATGGGGGTGAACCACCCATCCGTAGAGTCCTCAGACCTGACCACTGCGAGGAAAATCATGCCACACGCAACCTCGCCGAACAGAGAAAAGGCAGGAAGTGTGGGCGATCAAGGGGAGACGCGAGGGAAAGAGGAAGAGAACTCTGGAAAATACATAGTGAGTGATAGCAGAGAAGAAGGAGAGTAACCTTCGTTCTCGGTCACTGGAAAATAGAGACGCAGTCTCGCAGCATCGTGGTCTCAGCTCAGGGGTGGCTAGTGGTAAATCCGTTCAGAGTCGCTGAGCCTATGGTTGGGTGGAAACGAGCACCCCTCTCAGCAGTTGCAATCACACCTGGTGTTATTTCTAATAAGTGTTTTATATCCTGTATCTTGAAGTTTATATGCTGATATGTATGTTCCTAATCTGTGCAATTTATGAATGGTTTGAGCATAAGACTGGCTGTGTGGTGTTTTGACCAGAAATGGTGGTTGTATGCTTATAATGGAAAGACCATGTATGGATTATGTTTTACGAATTGCTTACCGATCTAAGTCAGACTTCAAGTCTGCTCTCGAGAGATTGTTCCTGTGTTTGTCCTACCTGATGCCTTGGATAGATTTCCTTCCGAAGGCATCCTTTTGAGACCACTCCCTTACCTTAAAGAAGACCTTCCAGTCTGGTCTTCAAAACCTGGTGTAAATTACCTGAGGACCCGAAGAAGGATGTTAGAGGTTAAGTCTCAAAACCTTGTGCGAGGGAGAACGATCTTCGTAGACCTCAACCTTTTGGCGTTTCAGCACCCGGAGTATCTCAGTGTGAGTTTTCTTNAAGGCATCCTTTTGAGACCACTCCCTTACCTTAAAGAAGACCTTCCAGTCTGGTCTTCAAAACCTGGTGTAAATTACCTGAGGACCCGAAGAAGGATGTTAGAGGTTAAGTCTCAAAACCTTGTGCGAGGGAGAACGATCTTCATAGACCTCAACCTTTTGGCGTTTCAGCACCCGGAGTATCTCAGTGTGAGTTTTCTTGCACTCGCGAGTCCCGAAACCCCAACCCATGAAATCCCGAAACAAGAGCGTGTGGATAAGAATTGATTGACGGACGAGATCCTGTCGAAATATCTGTCGTCATTCATGACCGTTAGATTGGAGGAAGAAATGATGGCGTTAAATGCCTTAACCCCTTTTCCTTTATCATCGTGAGTAGTGAAGAAATCGGGACCGTAGACCCCCAAGGTGTGTGGGAGTATCTGGACTGTTGGTTTTTCCACGTCTAGGGAGCAGTGGGAGAGTGCACAGCATGGGACAGATTTGAACCATCAGATCTTAGTTAGAAAACCCGACAGTCGTTGGATTTGTCAAGAGATGCATGAGGGTTAAGCCCTCGTGAACAGAGGCGAAAGTCTTGAAAGAGGAGTTGGTATCGAGATTTTAGACTTCGGGATTCCAGAAGTCCTGATGACGAGAGGTCGGGAAAATTCACAATGAAAGTCTCGAAATAGATTTGAGCCATCCATCTGTGGAGGACACGTGGGAGAGATCGAGAGTCCATCGGTATTTCAGATACTGGGGATTCGAATTGATAGAGGATCTGTGTCACTGGGGGTCGCAAGTCGCGAAATCACGAAACGACAAGGACTGTCCGATTAAGGGAGGCCACGTGTCGCGAGATCCCTCTCGAAGGTTTCAAGGTTTGTAATGACCGTTAGATTCGAGGAAGAGATGTAGACCTTAATGACACGACCCTTTTTACCCTTGCAAGAGATGAAAAAATCTAGACCGTCCATCAAAGGAGACGCGTGGTGAGTGGTCAAAGTTCAGGGAAAAGTCCCGAAATCCCATGGACCATTGGATCCACACTTTTAAGAGCCATCGATCTCTTACATGAATTCCCATAACAGAATTCAGAGATTTGAATGACAAAGAATCTTGAAGTCGTTGCATTTCGAACTCCCGAATACTGAAACCCCGGAAGGATCCATACCGTTGAATCAGGGGAGGCTTACGACCGTTGATCTCCCTTTGGAGGGAAACTTTGGAGACCTCAAAATTTTTGGGGATTTGAATGGGGAAAGGTAGAAGTCATGCATCGCAATTCATAAATTGCAAAAAGCCGATAAGCGCTTGGTTGGCTTAAGCACGTGGACATGGAGTAGGGTCATGTGGACAAGACCCCAAGCAAGAAACTTGCCACTCGCTAGCCCTTTCGGGGTTCGGCGTTTCACTGTTTTCGAGCTTCATGATTTGCAGAGTCAAAAGACTCAACGTTCTAGTAGCACTGAGTTGCGAAGTGCAAAGAGACGCCGTACTAGTTCGGCCCGTAGTCATGACCCACAACCACATGGAGGTGAACATATGAGGAACTAGTTGACGCTAGGCCCCCGTGAGTATTTCGGGGATTTTGATCCTCGAGAAATCGACGAAAATTTTGATTTTCATAGTGGGTGTGTTACAAATTGGTATCAAAGCATGGTTACAACACTCAGCCTGCTTGGGCTCATGAACGAGTTGCGCAGAAGCTCCGTTCGGAACACTCTTAAAAATAGTAACCCTCTATCTTAACCCTCTTAATTCAAAAAGGTCAAAGTCCGAAATGAAAACTTGACTGTGTATGCATGTGAAAGAAATATGAATTTTGCATGGGTTATAAAAATGTATCTAACTATTGACTAACAACCAGCGTTTGCCTTTGCACACAAGCGGAAGATCAACCCCGGGAAATTATCAACACATAGTATGGTGACTCACCATGAAGTGGGAGAGGGCTCCCACAATAGAGATGAAGATTCTGATGAAAGAAGGGCAGTAGGGACCCCTCTAGATCCAACCAAGACTGTGAGGAGTCTCATGGTCGAATTACAAAGCCGCAAGGCTGACAATGAAAGGATGATGAAAGAACAAGAAAAGCAAACAGAAATTAACGCAGTTTTACCACAGAGTTTATCCGATCTACAAAGGCAAATGCAGCATGAACCTGAAATTCAGAAACATGGTCATATCAATGGCCACACTGAGAGGAGCACCTTGAAAAAGGTCTACTCTAGAGGTAAAGGACAAGCATCAGATGATTCCTCTGAGAAGGACGCTGGCGATTCAGAGGGATCTTCTAGTAGTAGAACCAGTTCCTATTCCCAAAGAAAACAAAAGAAGCAAAATTCTTCCAAAGGTCGAAAATTTGAAGAATTCAGAAAGGCCAAACCACCCTCCTTTGACGGTGAAATAAAGAAGGGAGAGGAAGCAGAGGCCTGACTGCTTGGACTAAAGAAGTATTTCAGATTCCATGAATTTTCAGAAAATATGAAGGCCTAAGTGGCCACCTTCAACTTGAATGGAAAGGATTCCATTTGGTGGGAAGACCTTAAGAACGTGAAAGGGGTTTGCGAAGAGGACCTGTCTTGGGAACGGTTTGAGAAGTACTTCCAGAAGAAGTATCTGTCGGAAAAATATTTCGACGAAAAGACTAAAGAGTTTTATGAACTCAAACTGGGACAACTTACTATAGAAGAATATGTCAACAAATTCCTCGATTTGTTGAGGTATGTACCCTATATCAAGGCGGAAAAGGCAAAGGTGCAATGCTTCATCAGTGGACTACCTAAGAACTATCGGAATAGAATTGAATTTGATGAGCCAAAGACTCTAGAAGGCACTATTCGAAAGGCAACCTATTGTCATGAACAGTTTGGGCATCGAGCAGAACCTCGCGAAGGATGGAAACATAAGAATAGTTCAAGATTTTAGAAAAAGAGAATTAAATCCCCAGGATTTAAGAACTATAAGAAGAACCCAAGAATGAGCTTCCTAGCCTGGAGTATGCACCAGCAAAATTTTCCCTCCTTGAGCGGAAATAAAAATTCTGGACCCATTTCAGTGAAGACTGATAACCCAAAGAGAGAACCTTTGAAATGCTGGGGTTGCGGGGAAGAACATCTATTGAGAGACTGTCCACACCGACAACAGAATAGTCGGAGGATTTATAACATCCAGGAAACTACCACCGTCAATGATGTGGCCAGGAGTGTGCCACAAATTTATGCAGCCTTGGATAATAACCAACCCGACCACCAAGCTTCAGTAGTGGAAATAGAAGGTATGATTTCCAACCATCTAGTGTTTTTTTTAATTGAACCTGGTTCAAATTTGAGTTACATAGCCCCTAAAGTTGTTGATAAGTGTAAACTACAGCCACAAAAACATACCAAGCCATGGTTGGTACAGTTAGCCACTGGCACCAAAAGAAGGATAGCATAGGTCATACCAGCTTGCCAATTAATGTTGGGTGAATTCCCCACCCAAACGACCCTTAACTTATTACCCCTGGGATCATATGATCTGTTGATTGGTATGGACTGTCTAGCTGCCCATAAAGCCAGATTGGACTGTTACCATAAAACCTTAGAATGTGTAAGTAAAGAAGGAAAAAAGATAACCCTTCAAGGCATCCAAAAAACCTGTCTCGGTGAGACAAATATCATCTCTGCAAATGAGAAAGTATTGCCGAAAGGGATGTCCCCTATATGCAATACAGGTGTTGAAAACAATCGAAGGTGACAAACCAAGCCCTGACGATCACCCTATCCTGAGAGAATACAGAGAGGTGTTTCCGGAAGAGGTGCCTAGTTTACCTTCGAGAAGGGACATAGACTTCTCAATAGAACTTGCACCTGGAGCGGTGCCGGTGTCTAGGACTCCCTATCGGATGAGTACACCCGAGTTAGTCGAACTCAAGTTGCAATTAAAAGAAATGATGGATAAGGGCTATATTTGGCCCAACGTGTCTCCATGGGGAGTACCAGTCCTATTTGTGAAAAAGAAGGACGATACCCTTAGACCGTGTATAGATTATAGGCAACTCAATAAGGTAACCATAAAGAACAAGTACCCCTTTCCCAGGATCGATGATCTGTTCGATCAATTGGGGGGTGCATCTATTTTCTCAAAGATTGATTTGAGGTAAGGATACCATCAAGTCCAAATCAAGGGTGAAGACATCCATAAAACTGCCTTCCGAACGAGGTATGGTCACTATGAGTTTGTGGTGGTGCCATTTGGGTTGACCAATGCCCCTGCCACTTTTATGTGCTTGATGAACAATGTACTCAGCAAGTTCCTAGACAAATTTGTGCTTGTTTTTATTGACGATATATTAATTTACTCCAAGAACAGAAAAGAGCATGAAGAGCATCTTAGACTTGTGCTACAAGTGCTAAGAGAACATCAACTCTATGCCAAATTCAAAAAATGTGAATTCTTCCAAAAGCAAATACATTACTTGGGCCATGTTCTCTCTGAAGAAGGAGTAGCGGTAGACCCTGACAAAATCAGGTCTATCATGGAATGGCCTACCCCAAAGGATGTTTCAGATATCAGATCCTTTATGGGACTAGAAGGATACTATAGAAGATTTATAAAAGCATTCTCCAAGATTGGTTGTCCAATCACTGCCCTCCAGAAGAAGGGGACAAAATTCCCGTGGACACAGAAATGTGAAGAAATATTTCAAACCCTGAAACATATATTGACCCATGCACCCATGCTAAAAATTGCCAATCCAGAAGATGACTTCCTCGTGTGCATAGATGCCTGTAAGGAAGGGCTCGGAGGAGTCCTTATGTAGAAAGGAAGTGTGATCTGCTATGCATCCCAAAAATTGAACGAGCATGAAGTCAACTATGTGACCCATGATCTAGAGTTGGCTGCCATAGTGCATGCCTTGAAAATGTGGAGGCATTACCTCCTGGGAAGAAAATTTGTACTTATGATAAATCACTGTGGATTGCGATACCTGTTTGATCAACCAAAGCTCAATGCTAGACAAGCTAGGTGGATGGCCCTCCTTAGCGAGTTTGATTTCGAAATCATACACATTAAAGGAAAGGAAAATAGGGTGGCCGATGCCCTCAGCAGAAGCATGAAAACAATTCACTTGGAAGCGGTGAACACCTGCGAGACAGATGTCAAGGAAAGAATCATAAATGCACAAGAAACAGATCCATTTGTCCAGATCGTGACCTCATACCTACAGCAAGAGCCCACCGGGGTAAAATATGAAGGCTACTAGACGACCGAAGGAGGTCTGCTCACTTACAAGAATAGACTATATATTCCAAATTGTGATGACTTGAAGAGGTTCATTATGGATGAACTACATAAAAGACCCTATACTGGTCATCCAGGATACTAGAAAATGATCACTGCCACCAAGAAACAATTTTATTGGCCTAGATTGAAGAAAGACATAGCCGAGTACTTATCCAAATGCATAGAGTGCCAACAGGTTAAAGAAGAACATCGACACCTAGCAGAATTATTGCAACCTTTACCAATCCCATAATGGAAATGGGAAACCATCTCCATGGATTTCATCACTGGATTACCAACCTCAACCAAACAGAATGATGCCATTATGGTAGTGGTGGATAAATTGAGCAAGTCTGCTCATTTCATCCCTGTCAAATCAACTTGCAAAGCAATCGATATCGCCCAGGTATTCTTGAAGGAGATATTCAGACTGCATGGTATGCCGAAAGAGATCATGTCTGATAGAGATACGAAATTTACTTCCAACTTTTGGAAGTCACTGATGGCTGGTTTAGAGACCAAGTTGCTGTTTAGCACCTCCTATCACCCTCAAACCAACAGACAGATAGAAAGATTGAATCAAATACTTGAAGACATGCTAAGAATGCATGTAATGCATCAACCCAAGAAGTGGGAAGACTACCTACCACTGGTAGAATTCGCCTACAACAACGGCTACCAAGCATCCTTAAAGATGAGTCCCTTCGAAGTCCT
>JASDQU010100227.1:801667-820770 GCA_032191745.1 Picea mariana | reverse complement strand
AATGCATGCTGGACAGAAAGAAAACCCCGCTCCGGAACTGAACCATTGCACAGGTCAAGGTGCAGTGGAGACATTTTGGCCCAGATGAGGCTACATGGGAAATGGAGGATGCCATGAGACATGCATATCCGATTTTGTTTACTTCTGTACATGCATGTCATGTTGATAGATAAGAACATTGAGGACAATGTTCCTTTAAGGGGGAGGGAATTGTAACACCCTGTTTCCCCCAGTTTGTAAAAATAACTATACTGGCCAAGAACTGTGGCAAACCCAAAAATGTGAATGTGTGATGTGAATGGACCTTGTGAAAAAGGGTCGATGAATGTGAATAATATTATGAATATATATTATAGGAACGTTGAGAGGGGATATGCTGAAAAAAAGACCACGATGGCTGGACAAAGGTGGTGGAAGGCACCTGGAATGGTGGCGTTAACTTCCACCGAAACCAATACCGTATTTGGACATCACTGGCCCGGAGAACCAAGAGCGGCTCGCTGGCCCCGAATTAAATGACTCGTCAGGATTGGTAGGTAAAGGGCTCCTCATGAGAAATGAGGGATGGGGGTGAACCTCCCATCTGTAGAGTCCTCAGACCTGACCACTGCGAGGAAAATCGTGCCACACGCAACCTCGCCAAACAAAGAAAAGGTAGGAAGTGTGGGTGATCAAGGGGAGACGCGAGGGAAAGAGGAAGAGAACTCTGGAAAATACAGAGTGAGTGATAGCAGAGAAGAAGGAGAGTAACCTTCGTTCTCGGTCACTGGAAAACATAGACGCAGTCTCGCAGCATCGTGGTCTCAGCTCAGGGGTGGCTAGTGGTAAATCCGTTGGGAGTCGCTGAGCCTATGGTTGGGTGGAAACGAGCACCCCTCTCAACAGTTGCAATCACACCTAGTGTTATTTCTGATAAGTGTTTTATATCCTGTATCTTGAAGTTTATATGCTGATATGTATGTTCCTAATTTGTGCAATTTATGAATGGTTTGTGCATAAGATTGGTTGTGTGGTGTTTTGACCAGAAATGGTGGTTGTATGCTTATAATGGAAAGACCACGTATGGCTTATGTTTTACGAATTGCTTACCAATCTAAGTCAGACTTCAAGTCTGCTCTCGAGAGATTGTTCCTGTGTTTGTCCTACCTGATGCCTTGAATATATTTCCTTCCGAAGGCATCCTTTTGAGACCACTCCCTTACCTTAAAGAAGACCTTCCAATCTGGTCTTCAAAACCTGGTGTAAATTACCTGAGGACCCGAAGAATGATGTTAGAGGTTAAGTCTCAAAACCTTGTGCGAGGGAGAATGGTCTTCGTAGACCTCAACCTTTCGGCGTTTCGGCACCCAGAGTATCTCGGTGCGAGTTTTCTTGCACTCGCGAGTCCCGAAACCCCGACCCGCAAAATCCTCAAACATGAGCGTGTGGATAAGAATCGATTGACGGACGAGATCCCATTAGAATATCTATGGTAATTCACAATCGTTAGATTGGAGGAAGAAATGATGGCGTTAAATGCCTTAACCCCTTTTCCTTTATCTTCGTGAGTAGCGAAGAAATCGAGACCGTAGACCCCCAAGGTCCGTGGGAGTATTTGGACCGTTGGTTTTTCCACGTCCAGGGAGCAGTGGGAGAGTGCACAGTGTGGGACAGATCTGAACTGTCAGATCTTAGTTAGAAAACTCGGCAGTCGTTGGATTTGTCAGGAGATGCATGAGGGTTAAGCCCTCGTGAATAGAGGCGAAAGTCCCGAAAGAGGAGTTGGTATTGGGATTTCGGACTTCGGGATTCCGAAAATCCTGATGACGAGAGGACGGGAAAATTCACAATGAAAGTCCCAAAATAGATCTGAGTTGTCCATCCGTGGAGGACACGTGGCGGATATTGAGAGTCCATTGGTATTTCGGATACCGGGGATTCAAATTGATAGAGGATCTTTGTCACTGGGGGTCCCAAGTCGCGAAATCGTGAAATGACGAGGACCGTCCGATTAAGGGAGGCCACATGTCACAAGATCCTCTTGAAGGTTCCAAGGTCTGTAATGACCGTTAGATTCAAGGAAGAGACACAGACCTTAATGCCACGACCCTTTTTACCCTTGCAAGAGATGAAGGAATCTAGACCGTCCATCAAAGGAGACGCGTGGTGAGCGGTCAGAGTTCAGGGAAAAGTCCCGAAATCCCATGGACCATTGGATCCACACTCTTAAGAGCCGTCGATCTCTTACATGAATTCCTATAACGAAATTTGGAGATTTGAATGACAAAGAGTCTTGGATTCGTTTCATTTCGAACTCCCTAATACCGAAACCCTAGAAGGATCCATATCGTTGAATTAGGGGAGGCTTACGACCGTCGATCTCCCTTTGGAGGGAAACTTTGGAGACCTCGGAATTTTCAGGGATTTGAATGGGGAAAGGTAGAAGTCATGCATCGCAATTCCCCGAATCGTGAAAATTTGATAAGTGCTTGGCTGGCTTAAGCGCGTGGACACGGAGCAAGGTCACGTGGACAAGACCCCAAACGGGAAACTTGCCACTCGCTATCCCTGTTGGGGTTCAACGTTTCACTGTTTTCGAGCTTTGGGGTTTGCAGAGTCGAAAGACTCGACATTCTAGTAGCACTGATTTGTGAAGTGCAAAGAGATGCCATACTGGTTTGGCCCGTAGTCGTGACCCACAACCACATGGAGGTGAACATATGAGGAACTAGCTGACGCTAGGCCCCTGTGAGTATTTCGGGGATTTTGATCCTCGAGAAATCGACGAAAATTTTGATTTTTGTAGTGGGTGTGTTACACTTGCATAAGCTAAAGGGTCACTCAGAAGTTTCCATGACCCACGCCATTGATATCCATGTGAACTTTGGCATAGAAGATTAGCTCACATTAACTACAAGGCGCTACCATACATATGCAAAGTGGTGACAGGTTTACCAGAACTCAAGGTTGACCATGAAGGCATATGCAATGGATGTGCACAATGGAAGAACATCAAGAACCCTTTTTTCTGAAGAGATATAGCAAAGCAGAAGGAGTCCTAGAACTCATTCATTCATATGTGTGTAGCCCAATGCCATTGTCCTCCATGAGTGGGTATGTATACTATGTATTTTTTGAAATGGTTGTATTGTTTGAAATCTAAAGATGAAGTGTTCAACAAGTTCAAGGAATTCAAAGCCTTGATAGATAATCTTTTTGAAAGAAATATCAAGATACTCAGGTCAGATAATGGAGGATAATACACCTCAAAAGAGTTTGTGAACTTCTGCAAAGATGTTGGGATCAAGAGGGAACTCACTACTCCCTATAATCCTCAATAAAATGGTGTGGCTGAAAGAAATAACATAATGATAATGGAAGTTGTGAAGACCATGATCCATGATCAAGATATTCCTATGTGCTTATGGGAAAAAGCAGAAATGACAATCGTATATGTGCAAAACCGATTGTCCCATAGTGCACTTGGGTTCAAGACCCTGGAAGAGATGTTCACCGGAAAGAAGCTAGAGGTAAGCCATCTCAAAATATTTGGCTGTCCAGTATTTATACATATACCGAAAGAGAAAAGAAACAAGCTGGAACCCTCAGGAAAGAAGGGAATATTTGTGGGACACTGTGAGGTCTCCAAGGCCTTCAAGATCTATATACTAGGTCACCACCACATTGAGATCAATAGGGATGTGACCTTTGATGAAGATGCAATGCTCAAGAAATCGAGAAAATGCCAGATTGAAGAGGTATATGAAGAGGAACCCATAATCCCCAGAGTTGCAGAATCAATGAGGGCGGTTCCCAGATGCCATGACAGAAGAATACCAATCCATAATAAAGAACGATGTATGGGAAATAGTTCCTAGACAAAATAGCAAGGATGTGGTATCATCCATATGGCTCTTCAAAATAAAACATGTTGCAGATGGAAGTATTGAGAAGTATAAAGAAATATTTGTAGCTCGTGGATTTTCTCAAAAATAAGGCATTGACTATGAAGAGACATTCGCTCTTGTAGCCAGATACACTTTGATCAGAATCATCATAGCCCTTGCAACTAAGATGAAGTGGAAGTTACACCAAATGGACATAAAATACTGCTTTCCTAAATGGTGTTATTGAAGAGGAAGTGTATATAGAGCAACCTCAAGGATTTGAAGTTGAAGACATGAAGTCTCATGTCTACAAGTTGAAGAAAGTCTTGTACGGATTGAAGCAAGCTCCTAGAGCTTGGTATGGCCAGATATACAGCTTTCTGACGAGCTTGGACTTTACCAAGAGTAAAGCAGATTCTAACCTCTACTTCAAGGTTATGAACGATGTGCCAGTAATACTATTACTATATGTGGATGACTTATTCTTAACTGGAGAATAAAAGCTCATCACTGAATGTAAGAAGAGACTCGCTTCAGAATTTGAGATGAAAGACCTTGGTCTAATGCATTATTTCTTAGGTCTTGAGGTATGGCAGAGTCCAACGAATATCTTACTTAACCAAGGGAAGTAAGAAGTCGAAATCTTGAAGAGATTCGACTTGTTAGAGTGAAAACCCATGAATACACCCATGGAAACAAAGCTGAAGTTGTTGGTCGATACTTCGTTAGAATTGATTGATGCCACACTATATAGACAGATTATTGGATCGTTGATGTACCTGACGAACACCAGACTAGACATTTGTTTTGCTGTGAACACCTTGAGTCAGTTTCTGGTAGAACCCAAACATGTTCACCTTGTGGCTACAAAACATGTGATGAGGTACCCTAAGGGTACATTAGATTGTGGTCTCAATTATGATGGAGATCATGATTTCACATTGAGTGGGTACACTGATTCAGATTGGGCAGGAAGTGTTTTTGACAGAAAAAGCACTTCAGGATGTTGTTTCAGTTTGGGATTAGCCATGATCTCGTGGCAGAGTAGGAAGCAATCCATCATTTCTCTCAACATAGTGGAAGCAGAATACATTGCTGCATGTTCTGCCAGCTGCGAAGCTATATGGCTTCGAAAGTTGTTGACCGACCTATTTGACCTAGAGATGGAAGAAACAACGATCCTATGTGACAAACAAAGCCTCATAAATATGACAGAGAATCATGTATTCCATGACAGGTCGAAGCACATAGAGATTCGTTATCATTACATCCGTGACATGGTGTAGAGAGGATCCTTAAAGCTCCAGTACATTAACACGGATGAACAGGTTGTTGATGTGTTGACCAAGCCTCTATCTCGTGTAAAGTTTGAGCACTTTCAAGATAAGCTTGGTATAGTCCAAAAGGACCTTCCTCGAAAGGGGGAGTAGTTGTTGTGATGAGACATCTCTTGCTTCCAACCTTATTGCTGTGACGTAAAGAAAGATGATGTGATGAGACTAGAACTGTGCTTCCGACTTGACAGTTGTGACGTAAAGCCAGTCTAGTATCCTGCTTCCAGCTTGATTGTTGTGACATAAAGCAGGACGAGTATCTTGCTTCCAGCTTTATTGATGTGACGTAAAGCAACAATATGTGATGTGACTAGTACTGAGCCTCCAACTTGATAGTTGTGACGTAAAGCTAGTCTATCTTGCTTCCAGCTTGAGTGTTGTGACATAAAGCAAGACGATGAAATAAGACTAGTATTGTGCTTCCATCTTGAGAAGCTATGACATAAATCCAGTCTAGTATCTTGCTTCCAACCTGATGGTTGTGACGTAAAGAAAGACGATGAGATGAGACTAGTACTGTGCTTCCAGCTTGAGAAGCTGTGACATAAATCTAGTCTAGTATCTTGCTTCCATATTGAGTGCTATGATGTAAAGAAAGATGTTGAGATGAGACTAGTACTGTGCTTCCAACTTGAGAAGCTGTGACATAAAGCCAGTCTAGTATCTTGTTTCCAGCTTGATTGTTGTGACGTAAAGCAAGACGAGTACTGAGCTTCCAACTTAACAGTTGTGACGTAAAGCCAGTCTTGTATTATGATGAGTCAGCCTCGTGCTGTGATGATGACAATGTATTAGTTTTATACTAATACATATTGATGCAGATGATGATTGCATTCCTTTGAGAATGACGATGTTGCCGATGAAGAAAACTTCCGATGATTTATAGATACGCCAGTCAGTGTTTCAAGATGATATTGATGACGTTTTCCTCCTAATGTTGTTGATTATAAAGGCCTCTCTCTTGTCCGATGCTACTGTAGAATACCTTTCTTGTTAAGGGGGAGTGTTGAAATAATTTAACTACAAAGTGTATTCTTATTATTATTTGATATATTATTCATTGGATCAATCCCCATTGTGGATTGATCATGTTGGCTATTGTAAATGGACCAAATCCCCTTTTGTGGATTGGTCATAATGTAATTGTAATAGGCAGAAAGAGAAGTTGGCCCCAGAATATATCAAAGAGGCCTCGAAATATAATAAAGGTGGTTATAACCACACAGAAGAAGAAGTCGACCCTGCCAGTGAAAAGACACTCCCACATGTGCTAGTCTTGTATAAATAAAGAGGCTAGCGCCTCACTTAGACACACACTCACTTGTTCATTGAGAGACAAGTTTCAGAGCTGTAGTTGGAGAAGAGAGAGAGAGGCACATCTTTGGGAGAGGACATTTTGTACTTGTTTGAGTTATCTCTTGGCATTGTATTGGCTATCTATAGTAAGGAAGTTTGGTTGGGTTTTCTTCCCCTAGAGGGTTTCCCAGGATAAATGTTGTGTCTCTTGTGATTGTGTATTTCTCAGTGATATTGTCTTATGTTGTTGTTATCTATTGAAATGCAAAGAACTATAATAATGGCTTAAACATTAACAAAAGATTCCATAGATGAACATACATGGACCTTGCATACAACATAACTTAAGCGCATAACTCGTCTTCTACCTTTACGTTTGCTTTATAGATCCACATCTCTCTCACACAAAGTTATCCAATGGTTCATTAACACTCCTCCATGATCCTATACCTGCATTCACTAGAAATTTAAACAAAAACACATGATAAGTTAAACAAAAACACATGATATAATTGTGACGTAGCGAATGAGTTAAATTAAAAATGCATGGAACCATAAAATCATGTTGCAACAAACAAATAAATTCCTCCATACATACCTCCTTTGTCTTTCCCACTACACCTGTGGAATCTGCATCATCCCTAAACCCACAATATGGGCCATTAGGGATTTCCTTATTTTCCTCACCCATGGTACCCCAAAAAAAACTATGAACAACAATAAGACAAAAAGAAAAGGAAAGAAGGAAAACAAAATACCAAACCACAAATTAGCATGTCCATGCTCACAAAATACAAAAAGATAACAATTGTAGCCATAAAAAAACGAGAAAAAAACAGAAACAATAGAAATAGATACAAGTAATAACCAAAATAAACAAAAAGAAAACAAAGATAGAGAAACAATAGAATGACACTCTGCAATCCCAAAAACCATCCATGGCCCAGCAAGGACACCTTGCATACCAAAAATTAGAGAAGTATTAAATAGATACCAAAAACTATTATGGAAAATATTAAATACACATCAAATAACTTATTAGAAATATTAAGTACACACCAAATATCTTATGAGAAATATGAAACAGAGAACAAAATATCTTATGAGGAATCTCAAACAAAGACTAAAAATCTTATGGCTGATCTTATACACAAGTAAGTGCATCTAATGCAAACACCAAAGATCATAAATCCTACATAGATAGAGGGAGAAGAATCATTGTATTTGAAATGAGGAGGATTGCATAGCAGAACACATGGATTTTGCACCAAAAGAAAACTCACCTCTACCTCTACAGTCTCCTACAGTACTCACACTCTACCTCCACCTCTATCATTACACTCTGGTACAATGCCCCCACATCTCTCACACACAAGGATATTTCAACATTGTCACTTGTACTCCATCTTATTTTACCTACATTACATTGCATTAAATAAATAAAATAAATGACAAATAATATAATATGCCTCTAATTTAAAAAAATTATGCATGGAACCAAACATGTGTTCTCCTTAACTTGCACCTTCATTTATTTTGTGTTCTACCTCCACCTCTATCACTGCACTGCTATAATGCCCCCACATCTTTCACACACAAGGATATTTCAACAGTGTCACGTGTGCTCCTCCATCTTATTTTACCTGCACTGCAGCGCATTAAATAAATAAATAAGAGTCAAATAATATAATATGCTTGCATTAAATAAATAAATAAGAGACAAATAATATAATATGCACAGAACCATACATATGTCCTTAACTTGTGCCTTCACGCATTTCATTGTAAAATCTGCATCATCACTAAACCCACAATCAAAGCTATTAGGTCCCACCTTAATTTCCACACCCACTAAACCCAATAAAAAGCAAAGTAGAAAATACTAAATAAAGACAATAAAATCTTATGAGAAATATTAAAAAGACACAAAAAATCTTATTAGAAATATTAAACGAACATTGAAATATATTGTGAGAAATCATAAACTTATGAGTAATCTTATGTAAAGACCAAAAAGCATAATCCCTAAATAAAGAGGAAGGAGAACCATCATACAAAACAAGGATAAATTCATAACACAACCAAAGACAACTTACCCTCCACCCTCTGCCTCAACATCTCCTACATTTCCCTCGTCTCTCTCTCACATAGATATTTTAGTAGTTTCATTTGTGCTACTCCACCTTTTCTCCTCCATTTTCCTTTAACTCCAATGCACTTGATATATAAATAAATCGAATATAATATAAGATGCATCGAATTTAAACAAACATGTATGGGACCATGCATACCTCATCATCCTCCTAAGCCGAGTGCAACTGTAGAATCTGCACCAGCCCACCAATCTTAGGACCTGCCTTCATTTCCCCACCTACTAAACCAAACAAAAACCAAATAAAAAAATATTAAATAAAAACCATAAAATGCTATGAGAAGTATTAAACTAAAACTAAAAGGTATTATGAGAAATATTAAATAGAAACCAAAAATCTTACAAGCAATCTTATGCATAAGTGCATGCATCTTATTTAGAGACCAAAAATAATAAACTTTCAATAGGTAAAAAGAGAGGAAAACCATTGTATTTAAAACAAGGATAATTTTCATAAAAAATTATGCATGGGTCTTACACTGGAAGGTAACTCACTGATCTTATTTAGAGGCCAAAAATAATAAACTTTCAATAGGTAAAAAGAGAGGAAAACCATTGTATTTAAAACAAGGAGAATTTTCATAAAAAAGCATGCATGGGTCTTACACGGGAAGGTAACTCACCACCAGCCTTTGTTTCTACTATAGTGACCCAAATTAATAATCAATAATTTAATAATGTTCCTCTAACTTACTTTACCTGCATTAATTCTAAATTTAAACAAACACATGTGATATAATTGCAAGGCAACAAATGAGTTAAATTAAAATTGTATGAAACTGTATAAGTATATAGCAAAAAACAAGTAAAATCCCCCATACCTGTGGAATCTAAATCAGCCTTAGACTCTAAATATGAGTTGTTATGACTTGAATTAAATTCTCTCACACAGATATTCTATAAATTCATTATCAATCCTCCACCTTTAAACCTACATTCATTTTTAGGTCAAAATCATAAGGTTTGAAGGTTCTGGAATTGCACTTGCTTTGGGGGCACACGCCATTGTCTATGAAGAGATGGAGCATGTACTTAGGGGAGAAGATGTCATTACAATCTATGTGGGTGAAACTCCCTAGATAGCCATTGGATTTTTAGTCAATGAATGTCTTTTAAAGAAATTGATAATAGTATTGGTCAATTCTCCAATGTGGATAACAACTACCAAAAAACCAATGCATGCACCATTGCCCACATCTTGGTCACAATGGATCTAAGGGACGATCTAGAGAAGGAATTAATTATGGAAAACCAATACATGCAACATTGGCAGGTATTATACTATGTAGGAATCCCATTTAAATACATTATATTTCATGCCTATGGTTATCTAACCAACTAATGTGCACTAAAATTTTTAAAGATCATGTGGGTTCGATAAACCTTGGAATCCCTAAATGCGAAGAAGGGGTAGGCACATAAATGGGCCTAGGAAAGATTGAACACAATGGAAGTGTGTGTTGCCACTTCAAGGGTAACAATCCTAGAACCACCCAATTAGCCGATGTGGCATGTTTCGGCTCGCATGAAATCAATTGATCGTGCCATTAAGATGTAGATTCTCTCTTTACTCTCCCTCGGTTACATGACTCGGCTTCCATCACGCAACTACCTCAGCCATGGTATATTGATTCTATCCAGCCTCACACCTCAATTGACATACGCACTATGCTGTTGTTACACATGGTTACACTCTCATTGTATGGGTTTTCTACTTAGACATGGTGCTATAATTTCTAAGCTTGTTGTGAATGCAATAATGCTAAAGTATGATCTAATAATACTTCATAACACTAACGATTTTAAATTTTTCCTCGTAGTACTATGGGGGACATAAATATCTTTAAATATGTGTCGTCAAAACCTCAGTTTAATCATACTACTAGTGATCTGGCTGAGTCAGTGTACTTCATCTCCCAATCATACTAAGATTTGCCATTTATCCTTCTCATGAGAATATCTAGGACAACAATGGGTGCCTTGTCCACTAGGTTTTGATGTCCATATTGCTCTTTGTTTATGACATGGTCCTCCTAGCCTCATCTCCAAAGGGGTTACATAGACAATTGGATGCCTTAGCTCTCTTCTCCGACCTTCAACAATTGACGATCAACCTAGGTAAAACCAAGGTTATGATCTTCAACAGGTTGAAGAAGACCTCATACCTTCATTTCTTCATTAGTGGAGAGGATATAGAGATCACCAGCACCTACACATACTTGGTAGTGCAATTCTCGGGACCTCGCTTCAATTTGCGATCGACCCTCCAACCTCAAATAAGCAAGGTAAACAGATCCTTAGCCCTTCTCAAAAGACAATGCTTCTGTCACCATTTTTAGGACATCTCATCCTTCGCGGACTCCCTTAATCGACCCACTATACTCTATGGCTCAGAGATTTGGGGGACTTCTTTACTTAAGTCTAATTAGGCCTCAACTAAGAGAGTGTAGACCCTTCTCCTCTGGCACATCATTAGATGCAAGCAGACGGTCCCTCAACACATCATCCTAGCAAAGTTTGGGGTCCGACCCTTCCAACTTCAGACTGGTCTCTTTTATAAATTGCATATGAAGCTTCGTCGACTTAGTGAAGGGGCGATATTGTACCCATACTTGGCCTATTGTTCTTCAAAGACCATTTCCCTCTCTATCCCTTTGAGCGGGGCTTGAGGTTTGTTCACAGATGTTTCAAATCTTTTAGAGTCCGTGGGCATTCAGATGGATGCACCTAGCCACCTCCTACCTACCAGACATGAGTTGAATATGATCATCAAGGATGACATTTACATTTACACGCAGTTTATCCAAATCACTTGGGTTAAACCTCAGGGTGGGTTACACCCAAAAATGGCCTTCTATGTTGAACCCTTCTTAGAGCTTAGAGATGGGCTCATTGTTCGACCATAGTATACCCTCCGCCATTGGGTGAAAGCTCTTCGCATTCCCATTGGCTAGTTCAAAGTGGATTCTCATAGACTTCAAATAGAGACACACCACCAGATTGATCGATCAAATAGGATATGTAGACTATGCCATCGATATGAGGTCGAAACTGAGGAGCACTTCATCTTTTACTACCACATCTATTATGAGATCAGGGGGAGGTTCAATTTCCTATTCAAGGGGATTCAGACCCTCACTAGCTTCTTTAGATATTCTAACCAGAGGTGCTTAGCCTTATACATGTAGGAGGATCTCAGGCTCCAAACCCACATTCCTCAACCTCCTACTAGACCAAACTTTATTTAGCGAATCACTTCCTTCTTCATGATTCTACCCTCAAGAAGGGGCATTAGGAGACATACTGATATCAACTCGGCTCCAAACTGCAGGTCAGTGCAGACTCATGGGACCTTCCCCCATCCCAAAAGATTTCAATGGCGTGACCATATCAGAGCCCTCTTGAGGAGACATATGAGATCCCCTAAGCCTCAACAATGAACTACCTCTTCCAGATAGTAATGCAACGGACGATCTAGGTATCCCACCAAGTCTCCCTCTAGACATCATATTATACTCAACTTCATTCAATCTCAGATGGTAGGAGAGATGAGACTATTCCATGCTATACCTATCTCATTACTTTTGGTTATTCTTGTTCCCGGATCTTCTCCTCCTATACATCTCCACTTCATATCAGGATTTTGGGCTTGGGGTCGAGGGTAGTTCATGCCTTATCTTATATCTCACTCTCTACTCTACCTTACTTTACTTTTTGCATCTTGCCTTTTATAGGATACCTTTTAGTACTCCTGTTTTGTAACAACATCATTATACACAACGATCCCTTTGTCCTACTTTTGTGGTCATTAGTCGAACATTAATAAATTATCTATCTATCTATATCCCTTCCATATCATTCATAAAAAAATAATCCCTGCTCATGTTTGACTTATCAAATGTCATATTACAAGGTCTAGTCAAGCAAAATGGAAAAAATAATGTAATCCTAAGTCAGATAAAGCCGAAAGGGCTAGAGGTGAAGAGAATGAAAGATAAAAAAATAAAATAATAAAGCTAGAGCTATGTCACCTCATTAAAAAGGCCTACACCCCTAAGTCCTATGCTGAAAATGCATATTTAAAGAAAAGGCCTAGAAAAATCAAAGAAAAATTTAGAAGCGGAAATAAATAAAGTGTTGAGGTGGCAACTCTAAGTAGAAGCACTCCCTCTTAGAAGGATTACATACTCAAATAATGAATATCCCTAGCTCTTGAAATCTAGTTGGACCAGTAAAAAGGACCTTTAACATCATATATGGTTTTGAGGGTCATTACATGACATTCCTCTTCTATTCACATAAGTTATCTGTCATTTTCACCTAACTTTCACCTTGTGATCTAGGAAATACATTTTGTCCTAGGAATTGTCACATGTAAAAGGGGTAAGTGTGTCTTCCCATGGTAAAACGTAGGCAATTTGTAAAAATTAACTTGTGTTTTGAAGTTAGAAGAAAATTCTTGGTGTGCATCACCTAATAATGTGTAAAGAAATTAGACCCACCACTATTGGGGGGGGGGGGTCTTGTATTGGGAACCATGTACCATGTCTCGAGATATATCACACTACATTAAGATCCGTAATGTTGCATTGGGATCCATACCCATATTTGGTCATATCTACTGACATTGGGATCTATGACATTTGCCTTGGGATAAATGTACCTCATTGGGATACATGTCATTGCTTTGGGATACGCGAAAATGCATTGAGAAATGACAAGGATGCCACATCATCATAGTTTCCACATGGACTGCTTCAAGAGGGCACTCTTGCTTAGTTGGATGAGATGTTAGCCCACATGTCTTCTTTATTTTCTCACATGGACCACAAGTGGGGGATTGTTGAGGTAGTTTGAGACATGGACCAATTTATTACAGGTTGTTATAGAGATGGATCAGTCAATTAGAGTTAGTTACAAGTAGTTTAGATTGTTATTGCATCAAGGACCATTCACATGTGATGAGGCGCCTCATTTTGGGGTACACATGCCTTCTTTTAATAGGGTGCACCTTGTGTTAAGTTTTTACTGTTGTTATTAGGTTATTTCCAAATTTCATGAGCATTCAATGCATTTCCAAAACAACACTGTAAAGAGGATCAATAAAAGAAACACAATTTACAAGGTACGCAACATTTTATCCTTGGAAAACCTCATAGGGGATAAAACCCAAAAAAACTTCCTCAATAATAGATTGTCAATATAATGCCAAGACTAAGACCAAAACATCAAAGATATACCACGTCTCTCACTTCTTCCTACAACTGCAACTTCCTTCAAGATATGTGCACTAGATAAGTGAGTGAGTATGTTCAAATGAGACACCATCCTAACATATAAATACAAGTTGAGGTGCGTTAGGGGTCTCTTTACTTGGTGGAGTCGACTTCTCCTAGAAGTGGTTAAAACCACTTTATTAATTACTAGGGGTTGACTTTACAAATACCACCATATAGATATAGTTTGACCAATCCACAAAAGGGGATTTGATTTATACAATAATAACTCAAATATAATTAGAATATTCTCCGAAGTTACAATATTTCAACACTCCCCCTTAATGAGAAGGGTATTCTATTGACATGACTCAATCCAACATAATCAAGAGAAGGAGAGGGCAACATCATCATTGACATATGGAACACTCACTGGCACATCTATAAATCATCAGAAGTTTTTCCCATCATCAATATCATCATCGTTTATAGCATGGAGCTGGAGTAACATCATCATCATGAAGCCGAAACATCAACATCAATAGCACGAAGCTTGAACAACATCATCATCAACAACACAAAGTAAGAATAACATCATCAACGGCATGAAGCTGGAACAACATCATCAACATGTGGCAACAGAATGATGCAGGTGCATCAACAATAACATTTGTGGTACTCTGACAAACCATCCTTAACGGACCTTCAGGATCTGCCCAGAAATCATAAGATTGCCTAGGATATAAAATCCTAACAAGCTACCACGTGGTACTTTGACAAACCGTCCTTACCAGAACTTCGAGATCTGCCTAGGAATCATAAGATTCCCTAGGATATAAAATCCTAACTGAGCTACCACTACTAACCACAACTGGCATATACATGCACAGGTACTCTAACAGACCGACCTTACCAGACCTTCAGGATTTTCCCAGGAATCATAAGATTCCCTAGGATATAAAATCCTAACGAAGCTACCCATTGTTGGTCAGGATACCATAGTATCATCAACATCACTCCCCCTTTCTAGGGAGGTCCTTTCAGACTACACCAAGCTTGTCTCAGAAGTACTCAAACTTCACACGAGACAAAGGCTTGGTCAACACATCTGCAACCTGCTCATTTGTGCCAACATATTGGAGCTTTACATCTCCCCTCTACACCATATCACAAATGTAGTGGTACTGGATCTCTATGTGCCTCGACTTATCATGGAACACTATGTTCTTTGTCATCTTTATACAACTCTGGTTATCACATAGAATCACGATGGCTTCCATCTCTAGATCAAACAGACATGTCAACAACTTCTGAAGCCATATGGCTTCACAACTGGCAGAACATGCTGCAATGTATTCTGCTTCTACCGTGCTGAGAGAAATACTGGATTCCTTCCTGCTTTGCCATGAAGTCATGGTTGACCCCAAACTGAAACAACATCTTGAAGTTTTATTTCTGTCTGAAGCACTTCTAGCCCAATCTGAATCAGTATAACCATATAGTCTAATGTCATGATCTCCAGTATAACATAGACCATAATCCAACGTACCCTTAAGGTATCTCATCACATGATTTGCAGCTACAAGGTGAACACATCTGGGATCCACTAGATACTGACTCAAGGTGTTCCTAACAAAGCATATATCTGGGTTGGTATTTGTCAAATACATCAATGAACCAATAATCTCTCTATATAGAGTAGCATCAACCAACTTTGATGAAGTATCAACCAGGAGCTTCAAATTCGTTTCCATGGGTATGGTCATGGCTTTACATTCCAACATGTCAAATCTCTTCAGTATTACAACTGCATACTTCCCTTGGTTAAGGAAGATCTTCTTTGGGCTCTGCCAAACTTCAATACCTAATAAATAATGCATTGGGCCTAGGTCTTTCATCTCAAATTCAGCGAAAAGCTTCTTCTTACAATATGTGATGATCTTTTCTTCTCCTGTCAAGAATAAATCATCCACATATAGTAGCAATGTAATTGGCTCATCATTCATAACCTTGAAGTAAAGGTTAGGATCAGCTTTACTCTTGGTAAATCCCAAGCTAGTCAGGAAACTATCAATTCTACCATACCAAGCTCTAGGATCTTGTTTCAACCCGTACAGATCTTTCTTCAACCTGCAAACATGAGTCTTTCTATATTCAACTTCAAACACTTGTAGTTGTTCTATATACACTTCTTCAATAACACCATTTAAGAAATTTCTTTTCACATCCATCTGGTGCAACTTCCACTTCATTTTGGCTGCAAGATCTATGATGGTTATGATAGAAGTGTATTTGGGTATAGGAGCAAATGTTTCTCCATAGTCAATACCTTCCTTTTGAGAAAATCCCCGAGCCACAAATCCTACCTTATTTTTTTCAATACGTTCGTCTACTGCATGTTTTATTTTGGATATCCACTTGGAAGATACCACATCTTTGTTCTTTGGTTTGGGAACTACATCCCATACATCATTCTTCATAATGGACTGGTATTCTTCTATCATGGAATCCATTCATTATTTCTTCTGAACGGCCTCTTCAAAGCAAGTAGGTTCCTTTTCTACGAGATCACACATCAAGGCCATATAGTTGGAGAATGGCTTAGGCTTCTTGCTTTGTCTCATAGTTCCTTCTGAGGCACCATACTTCTCTACATCTTGAATAAGTTCTTTCGCATAAGCTGGCTTTCTCTTGTGAGAGATTGTCATACAAGGAGGTTCTTGAGATTCTATCATATCATGATCTTCTGGAATCTCATCATCAGGGGTAACTGCAACTTCCTTTACGGGTTATGCAAATCTGGGAGCTACAGGTTATTCTTCATATACTTCTTCAAGCTGGAATTTTCTTGATCTCTTGAGTGTTGCATCTTCATCAAAGGTTACATCTCTATTGATATCAATATGATGGTATCCTGATATGTAGATTCTAAAGGCCTTAGAGACCTCACAATACCCAACAAATATTCCCTTCTTTCCTGAAGGATCCAACTTAGTTCTCTTTTCTTTTGGAATGTGTACAAACACTGGACAACCAAGTATTTTTAGATGGCTTACTTCTGGCGTCTTTCTAGTGAACATTTATTCGAGGGTTTTGAATCCAAGTGCAGTATGGGATAATTTGTTCTGGACATATATTGTTGTTCTTGTTGCTTCAGCCCATAAGTGCATTGGAAGATATTGATCATGAATCATAGTCTTTACTATTTCCATAATCGTTCTATTCTTTATTTCTGCTACACCATTTTGTTAAGGATTATAGGGAGTGGTGAGCTCCCTCTTAATCCCGACATCTCTACAAAAGTTTCCAAATTATTTTGAAGTGTACTCTTCTCCATTGTCTGACTTGAGTATCTTGATTTTTCTTTCAGAGAGATTTTCTACCAAGGATTTGATTTCCTTGAACTTTCCAAGTACTTCATCTTTTGACTTCAAGAAATAAACCCAAGTCTTACAAGAGTAATCATCAATAAATGATACATAGTATACATACCCTCTTAGAGAGGTTGATGGCATAGGACCGCATACATCTGAGTGGACAAGTTCCAAAATTCTTTCTTCTTTACTATCGCTCTTTGGGAAAGGATTCTTTGTGTTCTTTCCTTGTGCACATCCCTAGCATACACCTTCATGATCAAACTTTAGTTCTAGTAAACCTGTAACTACCTTTCTCACATATGGTAAGGCTTTGTAGTTGATGTGAGCTAGCCTTCTATGCCAAAGTTCATAAGGACTTTCACTAGAGTGAGCCAAGGCTACATTTGAGTGACATTTTAAGTTCTACAAACCACCTTCTTCTATTCCATTAACAACTGCATCTTCTATAGTTTTTCCTTTAGACCACATAAGAAATTTACCATCTACGAATGCAACTCTGAAACCTTTCTTATCTAGAGTTGAATTAGAAAGTAAGTTCTTTTTCAAAACTGGTACATATAGTACATCCTTCATTCTCATCGGAGTTCTTGAATCAAATTTTTAGGTGGCTTCTTCCATTTCTTTGATTGGGTACTGTTAATCATCTCCAAGTGAAACTTTATGGGGGGAGTCCTTTTCTATAAGGCTAGAGAGAGTGTTCTTCTAACCTGTCATGTGCTTAGAAAACAAAACATATTCTTCAATCTCTTCTTTAGCTAACTTCTTGGGTGGCTCATCATATTTAGCTGCATGGTCATGATGTCTTTTGTTATTTCTATTCTTGTATTCTTCCCTTCTGGGAGGACAATTCTTAGCAATGTGTCCCATCTTATCACAATGATAACATTGGTAGGAGGAGAAATATTTTCCCTTTCTTTGACCCTTGTGATATTTATGGAATCTCTTTGGAGAGTGAGAATCTTTATGAAAGTGAGTCTCCTTTTGAAAATTAGACTTTCCCTTTCCACCCTTAGCATGAGAAGTTAGAGCTTGATCTTAATCTCTTAGTAAAACGGCTTCTCGATTATACACTCTTGCTTATTCTTGAACACATTCTTCCCATAAACTGTCAAATTGGAGTTTCTCTTTTCATGCACAAATAGTTTGGACGAAGGCATCCCATGGTCTTGTGAGACCATTAAGAGTTGTCATCAAGAGTTCATCTTCATCTAAGTTGTCTTCAATTGCCTATAATTGTTCCTTGAATTGAGAAACCTTAGAGAAATAGTCTTGAACTGTTTCTCCTTTTTGCATCTTTGTATTCTTGAGTTGGGTTCTCAAGTTCATCTTCCAGTAGATGTTCCTTCTTTCATACATTCTGTTTAGGGCATCAAACATATCTTTTGGAGTATTCTTAGAACACACTTGAGGGATCAAGTGGTCTTTAATGGAATATGCAATTATTCTTTTAGCCATAATCATATCCTTTGTGTACTTCTCTTTAGCTGCATTTTCTTCGGGTTCTGGTACATTTTCTTTTATGAATTTTGCAAGGTCATTCTCTTCAAGAATGAGTCCAATTTTGTACTTCCAGGAAAAAAAAAATTCCACACCTTCTAACTTGTCAATAAGCTTGGTGCTTGCAAACATCATGACTTGGATCTAAGAAAATGACCAGAAAATGAAAGTGCTCAAAAAATGAAACTGAGCTTACCAAGAGATGCGCTAGGTTGAGGCGAGTTTTCTTACTGCAATTGCCTTCAAGATATGCACACTAGATGAGTGAGTGAGTGTGTTCAAATGATAGGTCATTCTCTTCAAGAATGAGTCCAATTTTGTACTTCCAGGAAAAAAAAAATTCCACACCTTCTAACTTGTCAATA
>JASDQU010100227.1:767064-801567 GCA_032191745.1 Picea mariana | reverse complement strand
ATATATATATATATATATATATATAATGGTAACGAAGTAAAAGAACATTGGTAACTCTAATGCTCTGTAAATAAAGAAAATCTAACATGGTATCAGAGTTGGTTACCTTCAAAACAATTTGACCACTGGAAGGAAGATCGCTCCAGTGACACCTTGCAGCTACAATACTTTGTCAAGCTCGTTGAGCACTATCCTGTGGTCGTTGGGGATAAATATTTCATAGAGCGGTGTGCCCTACCCTAGTGCACCCTTTGAAACCCTTAGAGTGCAGTTTGGTGAAGTTTGAAAAATCGAGGTTTTTCAGTGCTAGGGTTTCTACCGGGAAACAATGTCAACAAGCATGAGAGTTGAATATAGATTGGATGGAGAAAATAACTTCAAATCCTGGAAGCACAGAGTTATCCTGATTCTAGAAGAGAATGAGTTATTGGATCATATCAAGCAGATGATTCTAGAACCAGAAGAAGAAGATGCCAAAGCAAAGTTCAAGAAGAATGAAGTCAAGGCCAAGAGGATCTTGACAAACTCAATAAAGGATCATCTAATACCTAATGTATCAGAATTGAAGACATTGAAGGAAATGTTTGATGCCCTAACTAGACTTTATGAAAGTAAGAATACCAGCCGAAAGCTTACTCTAAGGCATCAACTCAAAAACGTGACAATGAACAAGTCAGAAATAATAGCCAACTATTTTATGAGGATCTCACGAATCAAAGACCAGTTAGCAGCCACTGGAGATCTAGTAGAAGACGTTGAACTCATGAATACTACACTTAATGGATTTCCCTCCTCCTGGGATCCATTTGGTCAAGGGATTTGTGCCAAAAGAAAATTTCCCAAGTTCAACAAGCTATGGGCAGATTGCACCCAATAGAAATCTAGATTGATATCCAAGTCACAGAAGACAAATGATGATGAAAATCAAGCCCTTGTTGCTCAAGTGAAGAAAAGGATAGAAAGGGAAGAAGGTAGTTCGAAGAAATCTAAGAGACCACGTTATAAGAAGGATGTGTCAAAGATCATATGCTACAATTGCAAGGAGATGGGACATTATGCCGCACAATGTCCTCTTAGACATGAAAAGGGAAAGAAGAAGTACCATGCACATGCAGCAGATGCTAAAGAGAAGAAGTAAAGGATGAAGAGTATGTCTTTTAGTCAGTGGTGCTTCCAATCACATGACCAGAGAGTAGGAAAGACAAATCAAGTGGTACATCAACATCTAAACTCTAGGTTTGCATATCAAGTTTGATATTTTATATTGTTGTATTTTAAATAAGTGTTGTAACTAGAATAACAGTCTTTAGAATTATGTTATTGCTATTGTTATTGCTAGTTTAGTAACACTTTATTATTGTTGATATGACTACCATTAAGTAAATGCTCATATTAATAATGCACTTGTTTACAAGATAAATTGATCTCCTCTAGGAGATGTTCTTGGTTGTTGACCTTGTTCTAGGCAGGTTATCTTGAAAATTCCATGGAGGTTACCATGGAGATGTTGTTGTTCTTGTTTCTTGTTCTAAACAGGTCACAGGTAATATCTCTAAGAGGGAGCTATAATGATGGTTGCAAGAGGCAATGGTTTAGATGATCTCTAGTTGAGACATGGAGCAAACTATCCAGACATAGAGTTGTACACATCCATGTAATGAAAGAGAAGAGGAAGAAGTTAGAACCTTCTGGCAAGAAGGGTACTTTTGCAGATACAGAGTATCTCATATGAAGATCGATTGTAAGGAGAAGAAGGCTCCGAAGATGACCATACATATCCCTCTAGTTCAGTTGATCACTCTTCAGATCACTGGGAAGAGTCAGTAGAGCCTGAAGGGCCTACCCAGAATCATTGCAATGACTAGGAAGAGACCAACATGGTCTTGTGATACTTTGCAGGATGAAAAGGGGGATACAAACATATGGCATTGATGAACCATATCATGAGGAGAAGCAGATGGCTCCACTAGTGGTGAGGTAGGCAGCCCCACCAAGTACCATCTCAGAAGGAGCTAGAGTTCAGAGGGAGTCAACCCTCAGGGGATCTAGTAGGGAGGAGAAGCCAATTCATAGGATATGAGACTTTAGATGAGGTTAGCACATGCAGAGGAACAGATGATGTCCTCTTAGACATGAAAAGGGAAAGAAGAAGCACCATGTGCATAAAGTAGATGTTGAAAAGCAGAAGTCAAAGGATGAAGAGTATGTCTTTTAGCCAGTGGTACTTCCAAGCACATGACTGGGGAGTAGGAAAGAAAACTCAAGTGGGACAACAACAACTAAACTCCAAGTTTGCATATTAGGTTTGATATTTTATATTGTTGCAGTTTAAGTAAGAGTTGTAACTAGAATAACAATCTTTAGAATTCTATTATTGCTATTGTTATTGCTAGTTTAGTAACACTTTATTATTGTTGGTATGAATACCATTAAGTAAATGCTAATAATAATAATGCACTTGTTTACAAGTTAAATTAATCTCCTCTAGGAGATGTTCTTGGTTGTTGACCTTGTTCCAGGCAAGTTATCTTGCAAATCCCATGGAGATTACCATGAAGATGTTGTTGTTCTTGTTTCTTGTCCTAAACAGGTCATAGGTAATAGCTCTAAGAGGGAGCTATAATGATGGTTGCAGGAGGCAATGGTTTATATGGTCTCTAGTTGAGACATGGAGCAGACTATCCAGACATAAAGTTGTACACATCCATGTAATGAAGGAGAGGAGGACGAAGTCAGAACCTTCTGGAAAGAAGGGTACTTTTGCAGATACAGAGTATCTCATATGAAGATAGATTGTAAGGAGCTAAAGGCTCTGAAGATGACCATACAAATCCCTCTAGTTCAGTTGATCACTCTTCAGATCACTAGGAAGAATCAGTAGAGCCAGAAGGGCCTACCTAGAATCATTGCAGTGACTAGGAAGATACCTGCATGGTCTCGT
This sequence comes from Picea mariana, assembly GCA_032191745.1. NCBI lineage: Eukaryota > Viridiplantae > Streptophyta > Pinopsida > Pinales > Pinaceae > Picea > Picea mariana. Next base: position 798,626 of record JASDQU010100227.1, on the reverse strand, counting down.
GATACTTTGCAGGCTGCAAAGGGGGATATAGACATGTGGCATTGATGAGCCATATCATGAGGAGCAGATGGCTCCACCAGTGGTGAGGTAGGAGTCCCCACCAAGTACCATCTCAGAAGGATCTAGAGTTCAGAGGGAGTCATCCCTCAGGATCTAGTAGGTAGGAGAAGCCTCCCCAGGAAAATTCATAAGAGATCAAACTTTAGATGAGGTCAACACATGTAGAGGCAGAAGATGGATCTCAATATTATATAGGCTTAGAGGGAGTCAAGCTTCAAAGGGAGCATGCAAAATCAGAGTGAGCCTAATCTCAAGAGAGTCAGTGGCTTAGAGACTCTCATTCAGAAAGTATTCGTACTCAGATTCATATGGGAGGGAGAGACGTCTTCCAGGATTGACAGACAAGAGTCTAGATTGAAGCTTCAGAGGCTTCGAGGAGATATGAGACCTCCTAGGAGGATTCTCTTGTTTCAGTGACAAAGGTGGAAGCCAACCAAAAGGACTGGGAAATGGATTTCACCTTGGTTACGAACCATAAGGGAAGTCAATAGTTACTTCCAAGTGGATCTACAAGATCAAGCATGATGCAAATGCCAACATAGAGAGGTACAAAGCGAGATTTGTGGCTAGAGGATTCTCCCAGCAAGAGGGAGAAGATTATGATGAGACACTTTCTCTAGTATCCAAAAGTGTTGATGATTACAGCCGCGTGAGACATCCTCCAAGACATAGACTGATTGATTTAGCCTATGAGAGAGCCCATGAGTTGGGTGTGCCCATGAGATGGATGTGTCGTTCCTATCTGAGATGAAGATGGAACGTTTTGTGCCCCTGTGTAGGGAAGATGCCCATGAGCTGGGTGTGTCGTTCTCTCTGAGAAGATGGAATGTTGTGTGCCCCTGAGAAGGGAAGATGCCCATGAGATGGGTGTGTCATTTGAGATGAAACGATGTGTACCCCTATGAGGGGTGAAGGAGACCATGTGATGGGTTTATTGTTCTCCTCTATGTAGAGAGTTGAGACGATGTGATAGTCCAGATGATTCTCTTGTGAGACTCAGTGAGATAGAGATCTATTGAGTAGGACGTCCCTATGGCTAAGCACAAGTGGACATGATCCTAGTGGCTGAGCACTAGTGAGTGTGTGTCCAGATGATTCTCTTGTGAGACTTAGTGAGATAGAGATATGTTGATTTGGACATCCCTGTGGCTGAGCAGAGGTGGATGTGACCCTAGTGGTTGAGCACTAGTGGGTGTGTGAGATCCATTGCTAAATTGCCTAAGAGTCAAATTTACCTGTAACCCTAACTGTGATGTAAAGGGTACAGGTTGGCCCCACCATAAAGTGAAAGATAATTAATGTAAAAGATAACTAATATTGTAATTATTAATCATATTTTGAGTTATTGAGGTTGGCCCTGTTGTGCCAATAGACACCACTTTTGATGTGTCCAGTCTAATATAAATAAAGGTGATTTCCCCATTGAGGAAACACAACACACATGTGATTTTGGAAATTTCAGCAAGTACAAGTTCTAGGGCTGAAGTGGGCACCTCTCTTGGGTGCTAGTCTTCTTGGTTTTTGAGAGAACCCTTTTGTGTGCTAGGTCTATGGTGTGGGAGGTCTTTCTCTTGAGAATATAGCAAATGATTGGTTGGGTTTTCTTCCCTTCTTGAGAAGGGTTTCCCATGATATTTCTTATGTTCTTACGCATGGTATTTCTTCTTGTGATCTTGGTCATTGCAACAAATTGTTAATGGTGTAGCTACATTTGTCTATAGTTCAAGTGAATGCTAAATTGAAATAAACTTCATGATTGAGCTTAGCCTAGTGAAATTTCAACAAGAAGAAGTGTTCATCGAGCAGCCACAAGATACATGAGAAGGAGTCTCATGTCTGCAGATTGAAGAAGGCTATGTACGGGCCTAAGCATGCACCCAAAGCATGATATGCCAAATCAGACAATTACTTTATGATATTGGGAATGATTTCCCATTGATACTATATGTGGATGACCCATTTCTTATAGAGGATGAGAAGCTCACAGATGGGTGCAAGAGGGAGCTCGCTTCAGAGTTCGAGATGAAGGATCTAGGTCTAATGCATTACTTCTTGGGATTAGAGGTGTGGCAGAGATCAGATGAGACTTTCGTTGGCTAAGGAAAATATATTGTTGACATCCTGCAAAGATTCGAGATTATAGACTGCAAGTCCATGGCCACACCAATGATGATAAATCTAAAGCTACTGAGTGATTCATCTTCAGATTTGGTGGATCCCACAATGTACAGATAGCTGATTGGATCCTTTATGTACCTGGTTAACACCAAGTCAGACATATGTTTTGTAGTAAATGCCTTGAGTCAGTACATGGTTGAACCTAGACATATACATTGGATGGCAACAAAACATATGTTGAGGTATCTGCGTGGTACAATTGGATATGGATTGAGATACGTCTCGGGTGGGGATGTGAAGCTGCAAGGATATACAGACTCTGACTGGGCAGGGAGTGCAGTGGATCAGAAGAGTACTTTTGAATGATTCTTTAGTCTGGGATCAGGTATGATCTCATGGTTGAGCAAGAAGAAAACATCAGTGACACTTAGTACAACAGAGGCAAAGTATATCACAGCTAGTGTGGCTTTAGAAGTTGCTTGTAGGTATATTTGATCTAGAATTGGAGCTAACTTTGATACATTGTGACAATCAAAGTTGATTAAGGATTTCAGAGAACCCTGTCTTTCATGAAAAGTCAAAGCACAAAGAGATAAAATATCATTACACCCAAGACATGGTGCAGAGAGGAGCTATAGAGCTCATGTCGGCTAACCTCTCTAGCCAAGGGTTCCCTAGATCAATCATTTGATGTGACTAAGGGGGTAATGGATTGTCAAACCTGATGAGAGAAGAAACACCACATGCATAGTCGTGAGGACTATGGGAGTATCTTCGTGCTACTAGATGAGACTATAACTATGGTTGATGGCATTGTAGTAGTTGTGTGTTACTAGTTGATTGTTGCACAGTTATAGATACATTGACTATGACTATGGCCGATGGCATTGTAGTAGTTGTGTGCTATTAGTTGGTTGTTGCACAATTATAGAGGATATAACTATGGCCGATGGCATTGTTGTAGTTGTGTGCTACTAGATGATTATTGCATAGTTATAGAAGCCATGACTATGGCTGATAGAATTGTAGTAGTTGTGTGCTACTAGTTGATTGTTGCATAGTCATGGGGATTGCAGATTATGATTATGGTCAATGGCATGGTAGTAGCTATGTGCTAATAGTTTATTATTGCATAATCATAGAGACTACTGGACTGCATGGTGGTAGCTTGTGTATCTATCAGTTGATTGTAGGAGAGAGACATTGTGTCTCTAGACAATAGTTGTGTGCTACTTGGAGTGGTTCTGCACCACTATATAGTAGTTGTATACTACTATGGATCAACACAGTTGTGTTCGACTAGATGGCATTGTAGTAGTTGTGTGCTACTAGCTAATTTCCATGGAGATTACCAGTTCATATTGGGAGTAGTTGTGTGCTACTTGATTGCAGAGACTGTGACAAATGATTCAAGCTATCAATGGCATTGTAGTAGCTGTGTGCTACCAACTAATTGTAGAGTAGTCAATGGACTATTATATGAAGACATCGTGAAAGATACCTACTAAGATAAGAGGGAGTGTCGATGTTTTGGTAGTTGCGGGAGGTACTTTCCCTCCTAGATGACCTTTCTTAGACGAGAAGAAGATTCTGGAAGCAAGAGAACCATTGAGCAGATGTGGAAATACCCTAGAAGAGAAGTTGGCCCAGAAGAATAAAGAATAAAGAAGTGACACTTTCCTAGAAGAGAATTCGGCCCAATGAAGAGGACATGAAGGCTATAAATAGGAGGTGCCTTAGCTCATTTGGACACACTCACTCACACTCTCTCATCTACACATAAGTAAGACACAATTCTGAGGAACGATGATGCAGTCGCTGCAATGATAGAGTTTCTTCTTGTTTAGTCTTTCTGGTATTTCTCTCTTGTGCAGTACCCTTAGAGAAGGTGCACTATCTTGGTATTGTGTTGGTGCTGCAGCTAGGGTGGTATTTCTATTTGTATCTTGAGCTAGCCTTTGTGCTAGGGTTTACCCATTAGTTCATGATTGGACTTTCTTTGTGAATGGGATCTGTCTAAGAAAGGTTATTAGGTTTTTCCCCCATTTGGGGTTTCCCAGGATAAATCTCGTGTTCTTTTACTTCGTTAAGATTAACATATATATATCATGTACTGAGCAGTAGCAACATAAACAAGAGACAAAAGATTGGACAAAAATAAATAAATAAATAAAATCTAACACTTTGGACAAAAATTTTAATATGATTGTGATGTTTTATCTCAGTTTGTTGTTTTAATTCTAGATGTTGTTTCTCTAAATGGTTGTTAAGATTAAGTTCCATATACCTTTCACATATACTCAAATCTAAGCATTCCATATAGTAGTTCATGGAGATATTATTAAATATCTCCACCCACTACTATTGGAAATACTCTTCTTATGATTCACATTTGCAATGATCTTTAATGCATGGTTTAAACCCTTGCAAATGTAAATTTCTAAGAGTTATGGTATTACAACCATTTCTATTCATAACAACTTTGTTCTCTTTAGATACTTCGTTCTTAAGTTTGACATCTAATGATTTGATGGTTGTTTGCAAATCTAGATACAATTTATGTACTCAATTACTTTGAATTGTTCAGACCATTCTAGTAATTGCTTTCAAGTGAGTTTTGTGAAATGTTATTTTAGAATTATCTAAATCTGAGACACATTATTTTACATGTGAATGACAAGATTTGGAAACTCTTTACATGAGCACTTGTGATTGTTCAGCATATTGTGATTGTTGTAGTTAAATTAAGCTTTCCTTGCTTCACTTGCTTCATATTTAATCAATCAAAGCTAAAGAACACTCTCCTTCATTCACAACAATCATAGATTGACTGACCATAGGAACACCCTCCTTAGGTTAGGAAGCCCCCTTCTTAGCCTTAAAGTGAGAAGCAAGGCCACCAAGGTGACAATGGGTGGCTTGCCTAGCAAATGTTTCTAGGTTCTCCTCCAAAGGTTAGGACTTTTCCTTTAGCGAGTGTTTGAGTAGTAAGAGGGTGATCGAATGGAGACCAATTTAGAGAAATTTCACAATATTAGGTGCAAAAAAGTATCAATCGATGCAAGTTAAAGGGGAAGTATATGATCCTTGTTATATCCAAACAAGGATGCAAAAGAATAAATATGTGAATATGCTAAAGTCTTGGAAAAATTCACCATTGGAAACTCAACCAAATCTTGACTCAAGTAAATCTTTAATTTCTCCTACAATTTTTGTAAATTGTGGAGAGATATTTTTGTTTAGATCAAAATATCTAGCCAGATTTGGGAATTAATAAAATATCCTCTCTTATGGGAAAAAAGAAGGGAACCTGGGAAAAGGGATTTCTAGCTGCCAAACCTCTAGCCACAATCGTACTCTAGAAAAATTTGGGAGGAAATTTAAACCAGGAAAGTAGAAAAAAATGAGTTTATTATAAGGAGAATAAGGGGGGATTGAGATATCATCACCCACCTCATCTAGGGAGAACCCAAAATCCCAAGATAAATCTAGATATCCATTAAGATCAAGCAATTTTGGACTTGCCAAAGGGAGGGACAAAAGGTGGGAATAAATAGAATGATCCAAAGGAGGGTTTAAAATCTAGAAGATTCGACGAGGAAAGAAAAAGAATTCCATGGGACCCTAATGCTTTTTTATGACTTTTAATGCTAGGGGTTTGGGCAGTCCCTTAAAAAAAATCCCTAATGAGACTAGTGGAGATCCACAAACCAAATATAGTCATGACCCAAGAAACAATGGGTGATGAGATTAAGATATCAAAAGAATTGTCAAAAAAAATTAAGGATTGGGACTTTTATCCATAGATCCTATAGGCAAGTAAAGGGGTTTGATTACTAGATGGAAAAAAATAAAAATGAGAATAACCAACTAAGTGCTTCTTTATTTAGGTATTGGAGATGAGAGAAGTATTTAATGTTTTCAATTATGATAAGGTGGTCATTTTAGGAATGCCTATTAGTTCAAGATTTCATGAGAAGAAGTAATGTAATCCTTGGAGGGGATTCGAATATTATAGTAAGTAGAGCAAAGTATAGGGGGGGATGCTACTAGGACAAACCCTAGCTGAATTCTTTATAAAAAAATTGAAGGAGACGAGCTTCATGGATGTAGAACCCATCAAACAAGTTCCTACCTAGAGGAACATGAGGGTGGGGTAATAAATGGTGCCTAGGATATTAGACCACTTTTTAATTTTTTCCTCCCTGATGAGTGATCACAATAGGATAACAACCTCGATCAATGTTGGAGGTGAATCAGATCAATCGTTAGTTTTTCTCCAAATGGAAAGGGAGGAATGTAAGCCCCCAAGTCCATTCAAGTTTAATTATGGTTGGTTGGAGAATGAAGACTTTGTCAAATTGGTCAAAGCACAAGGAATCCATTTGGTGCCTCCCTCGGAGAGTCAACAAGCCTACAATTTTCTTTGAACCTCAAGTATGTGAAAAGGGAAACAATCTCATGGGAAAATGACAAGAGAAAAATAAAGGATGAGTGGGCATTAGTATCACTTGAAACACAAATCACAATAATTTATGACAAAGAAGATGTAAATCTTATTAATGACAAAACTTGGGCAAACTTAAGGGTTCTACAACAAAAGAAAAGAAAAAATTGTGCAAATGCAAAGACCAAAGACCCTATGGAGAAATAAATGTAGGGAATTATGGCTAGAAAAGGGGGATGAGAACATGAAGGAAAGACCAAAACACATTCTGGGAGGTACAAAGAGATGATGCATCAAAATACTAGAGCTTTAAAGACATTGTTTCAATCGGGATGGATCATTTAGGAAAGATATATAAGAGGATAGAAAAAAAATAATAGTCAAAATGCCATAATTCTTCATTGGATTTATAAATGAGACAACTAATGAGAGATCAATGGAGGATGTTACTAAAGATGAGTTACAAGTGGTACTTAATAGTTTTCAAAGAGACAAAATTCCAAACTTGATAGTTGGGCAATAGAGTTCTTTCTGGTATTTTATGAGTTATTAAAAGATGATTTGTTACAATTATTAATCAATCAAGGAGTGTTGGAAGAATCCAAGGTATCATAAATTATACTTTCATTGCATTAACTCCAAAAAAGGACAAGCCCAACATTTTAGATGACTTCAAGCCAAACATTTTGGATGACTTCAAGCCAATTTTCCTATGCAATTGTATTTACAAGATAATTGCCAAGACAATAGCCTTGAGAGTAAAAAAAATGCTCTAAAACAATTTCAAAAGTGTAGCTTGGGATCCTTCATAGTACATAAATACACGATGTAGTGGGAGTGGCACAAGAAAGGATGCATACTATTAAAATAAAGAATCTACCAGCTATGGTTCTAAAGTTGGATCTTTCTAAAGCATATGATCAAACAAACTAGTTGCATCTGAGGTTGATGCTAATACGCATCAATTTTAGTGTGCATTTAGTGAACTAGATCATTATTTTCTTGACACTAGTATCATTTGCAGTCTCAATCAATGGATCGACATCCGCTTTCTTTAGACCATCCAAAGGGATGAAACAAGAATACCCTTTATGATTAGATCGACATCCACTTTCTTTAGACCATCAAAAGGGCTCAAACAAGGCTACCCTTTATCACCTCTATTATTACTTATAGTAGATCAAAAGGGCTCAAACAAGGCTACCCTTTATCACCTCTATTATTTATGATAGTAGCTAAAGGGCTCAACGATGCTTTACTAGAGGCAAGAAGAATGGGATATAAAAAATGTATGAGGTTAGGGAGATCTCTTACATTGACTCATTTACTTATTGTGGGGATGATGTTATTTTACTCTATAATGGTTCAAAGAGAGATGATTCTAAACTAAGGGTGATATTAAAGTTATATTGTACGGGTATAGGTATAATGGTAAATATGCAAAAATATTCAATTGATTTCAATGATGTGGTAGAGGAACAAATCAATTCAATCCCACATCTTGAACTTTCAAGTATGTTTCAAATACTTGGGGTTTTATATCAAGAAAAATGATTATAGGGTCGAAGATTAAAAATGGCTCATAGCCAAAATTGAAAGGAGAATTAAATCAGTGCTAGAAGCAATTTTGATCTATTGGCACTCATTGGTTTTTATTCCAAAGGGGATTCTAGAAAAATCAAGAAAATGAGTTTTAGGTTTTTGTGGTATGGTAAAAAATAAAGTGAAGGAATATCTCTAGTGAAATGGCAACCCATAGCTAAGCCTAAGATCTGGGAGGTTGAGGCCACAAGAATATTCATCATTTTGGGAAGGTACTAGCGACCGAGACTTTTGGAGACTCGTAACAAGTGATGGGCTAGGTCATCACCCATAAATACATTTACACTGATATTGTAGTAGGATGGATCAAAAGACACTCAAAAAGCATTCAAAATGTGCAAATAATATGGAAGGCTATGAGTTTATCCTTCCCACTAGTGGAGAATTGTAGAGTGAGGAAATTTGGAAATAGAGAAAAAGTTAAGGTGGGAATAGATCCATGGGTTCCGAGTGGACATCTATATAAACCTCATGAAAACGCAAGTCCTCAAAGAAAAGGCATTCCTAACCTAGCTCAAGCAACTCTCCAAATTTGACCACTATTTGGCACCAAGAGTGGAAAAATGCAAATCGATTAGATTCAGGTGGTCATGAAGGGAAGCTATGGGAGGCCTATACAACAAAACTAAAAGTAATTCATATTGGAATTAAGAAGGTGGAAGATGAATTAGTTTGGTCCAAGAATTCTACTCTAGGGATCTACACTGCAAAACTAGGATACAAATCCATGTATGAAGGTGATATGCCTAAATAGTTTAATGGTGATAGAAACCACTATGGAAAATCAGGTCTCCATTGAAGGTAAGAATCTTTATGTGGTTAGCCATAAAGAATAAGGACCTCTCCTAGGAGACTCTATAGAGGAGGAACAATCATGGTCCTAGTAGGTGTGTCTTATGCAAGGAGTGGGAGGAAACCATGTCACTTGCTAATTTCATGTGCATATTGCTAGACAAGATTGGGAGGAAATGGACAAATTGACAAGGGTAAGAATAGAATGGCAAGGTTAAAGTATATTGCAAAGTGCTTTACTCGTTGGAAAAATAAGCAAGATCTTAAAGAATTTGAAGCCCTCCTTTGAATTATTGACTAGGCTAGTTAAATTTTGGCTTGAAAGGAATGCTAGAATACTTGAAAGTTAAAAATAGATGCATTCCTACCTTTCACTATGCATCCCAATGTAGGTCAAATTTGTTAGCTACAAGTGCCCTCCAAAAAGCATGCCTCAAAGGTAACTTAATCATGATCCAACTGAAAAGTCAAGGGCTTGAGGCTACTTTGATGGTGCAAATCAAGGTGACCCTCCCATTTGTGGGGCAAGGGGAACCCTTTTCACATCTAATACTCATTGCTTTAAGTAGAAAGCAAGACTAGGGGAAGGTTCTAACAACAACACAAAACTTATAGCTTTAAAATTGGTGTTATCTTAGATTCAAAAAAAGGAGGTTCACAAATTGCAAAGCTTTGGTGATTCTCCAGTTGTTATAAATTGGATGTGTGGTAAATTTAAGACAAGAAACATGTTCCTAAATTTACTTTTTGAGGATATCCACACAATGAAAAATGTTTTTAACTACAGTTCTTCCTTTCATGTCTATAGAGAACTCAGTATGGAAGTTAATTCCTTATACAAAGATGGACTTCATATAGAAGTTGGGTTTTGGACAATGTTGGAATCCACGGATGACTTGGTCCAAGAGTGTTGGAAATCAATGTTTTCAAGTTATTTTTTTTGTTGGGTATATCAATAGTTGATTATCTACATTTCTGATCAATGTAATGTGATCAATGCAACGTTGTAATAGCATAGCCATAAAGGGTTAGATAGCATGCCTAGTCATGTTAGTGTTTTGTTTTTCAACTATCTACAATTATATGAAAATAAGAGAAGGGATTGTAGCCTAGATGTGTTTGGCTATATGTCTTTTAAAATCTTGGAAGTATATGAACAATTTATTTTTTTGATAAGTGGCCAATTCAAACATCACTTATGGCCTTACTTATGAGGAACTTACAAATTTGGGGAACCAATCCACAACATGGCTCAGAATACAAATGTGCATACACATAATACAAATTTATCTCCTTGAATACAATTTACAAATTTTTGGGGAAAAAAATGTAGCAAAAAATGAGTTAAATTAAACCAAAATTCCCTCATCCTTAGCCTTCATATTTCCCACTGCACATATGAAATCTGCATTAGTTGGGTTGTTTCGACTTGCCATCTCCCCACAATAGAAGACTAGGGCAACAACAACAACATATGTCTTTTTAGGATTAAATATTATTTTATGGGGTTTTTTAGTATAGCCGTTACCTATGTTCTAATACATTATCTTGCTCTCCTCATATTTGAAAAACGATACAATCCATTGTCTACTTAAGCCATTTGTAAGATAAATTATTAGGGCAAGATAAAGATTATTGGATTTGGTAGAATGAATCCATAGTTCATGGTATATTTATAGCTAAGGATTATGTGGGTATTCGAGTAGATTTAGCAGAGATGTTTACTAAGCTTGTGTGTGCTTTGAGTATGACAAGACATTATTTGTGCATATTAAAAAATGAGGTTATTACCACCATAATTTGTGCACATCTTGAAGGAGAACAAACTAGAGTTAAACATCATGAGGAGTGTATTAAAATTTGAAAACCTTTGCACCATTCAAGTGTAATATCCCTACTCATATGTGCCTAAGTAGATACTTAAATGAGAAGATACATTTAAAGATGCCACTTTGACACTTAAACATGGATTGTGAATGAGAATCGGATATTGGTTTATGTACCTTGCCTCATCTTTCTACCAGTGTTGAAAATAAGAAATAAAATATTTTTCTAAGCATTGTTGACATGTCTTTAGAGGACATGTTAGTGCTTGTTTCCATGGTCATTGATGTGTGTGTATTCACTTGAAAAAGTAACACAGGTTTTTTGGAATCTCTTAAATAAAAGTATTATGAGCATGTAGGTTGTCAATGTTTGTTTGTAATTGTATCAAGGAAAGATCAATTTGCATATGACTAAGTTGTTGAGAAATATAAAGAAGTCGAGGTTCCAACTATTCAAATCCCAAGTGGTATAGCTACTTGTGTGTAGTTCAAATGGAAAAATATCAACAGATAGAAAATAATTTTGCAATTGAGGGAGGGAAAGATCAATCTCACATCACTGGGTTGTTAAATAATAGAGAGAAGTCGAGATTCCAACTATTCAAAACCCAAAGTGGTGTAGTCACTTCTTGACAATTGAAAGGGAAAAGAATCAACATGCAAAAGAACATTGATAAATGAAGGTAGCATTGTTTGTTCTTTAGTATCTTTTGACAATGGTACTTCAATTGTTGCTTGGATGTTATTTGCTTGAACTAGTTGTCGCTAACGTTGTTGGGAATTTGGATAGTTTTATGCAAACAGACACTTGGTTCAAGTCCACCCAAGTTAGTTGCATTATTTTACATTTTCGAGTTCACTAGGGATGTCATCCACAAATGTGAAGAAGCATTCCTTTGGGTTTCCCTGAGTCCCAAATATTCTCTCTCTCTCTCTCTCTCTCTCTCTCTCTCTCTCTCTCTCTCTCTCTCTCTCACACACACACACACACACACACACACACACACACACACATAATGAAAAGAAATAAAATTATTTTATCTATTGAGATGTGGTCTAGTGGTTGGAATGGGGCACCATCATGCAAACAACCTAGGTTCAAACTCAATCCATAATTGAGGGGCTCATATCCCACTCACTTCACCAACACAGATACTTGTGAAAAAGTTTAATTCATGGACTCTATCTCAATTATATCTTTGAGATGTGCATATGTGTAATACCCATGTTTCCCTTGTATGTAATTAATCATGTTTAATGATTTCCATGCCATGGCATATAAACATTGTAATTGTATTATTGATTTCTTGGAAAATGCCAACTAGCCGACTAATGGTTGAAGCCTTAAAAAGTATTGGCCATGATACCACCGAAGGAAAGAATGAGGGAACCTATTGAGGGGTTTCATTATGCTAAGATGGCCCAAGCCTATATGGTCAGATATTCAATTTAGAAATAATAAGTTATTTCCTTCTAATTTCAAGACAAATTAGTTAATGAGAGAGGATGGTAGTTGAACAACCAACCAACCCAATGAATGGAAGCACGGAAGACTTGGATAAGATAATATAAATTGTCAGCCAAAGGTATAACATAGTACCAATTATGCCGCTGACTCCCACGAGTTTCTTTTGACAGAAGGAAAGAACCTTCATGGGAGACAAAGAGAAGAATCATGGTGGGTATGCAAATGAAAGGAGGATAATGTGCAAGAGAGACGGGGAGAGGAAAAATAAGAGCTCGAGGTTTTGAATTTTAGCGAGGGTAGACAAACCTGAAATCTTGGTCTAAGAAAAAGACCTGTAGGAAAGGAAATGTTGTGAGGGAAGCAACAGTAGAAAACCATGGAGGCATGGTTGTACAAGCTGGCATGAGAGTCCAAGAACCCGAACTAAGTTGAGGGGGTCACGAGTTTGATGCAGGAGGGGCATTTGATAAACCTCAGAGAGGCATGCGTTAGGTGGGTGTGAGGGATTAGTTGTCAGTGGTAATGTGAAGAAGAATGGTCTTCTCTTACAAAAATTTCCCCGAGAATCTGAGATGGTGGTATCATGGCTTGGCATGGGGGAGGCCAGAGTGTTGAGAATGAATGCATATGAGCCTATGGTTGGGTGGAAAAGCGTACACTGGTTGGATACAATCTTTGATATAGATAAATAATTGTATGCTCTGTGTGTAGAGTGAAATGAATGATCTTTGTTTGTAATTGCTCTTAAATGTGCATGTTTTTAAATGAACTGAATGGTTGTAACTTGTGATGAAATCATGGTAATGATTCTTTTTTCATTGGAAAATCTTTGCATTTGAATGACTGCAGGATGGCAAGAATGGTGCATGCCTTGCACAACTAAGTATGAGAATCCTATAATGTTCTAAGATAAATAAAATGAACTCGATTCTATGGTTCATGTGTGCACATTGATATATCCATCGTTGTAATGGGTTTCCTATGAGAGGAAGCTAGAATTATAAGTTAATTGAGCGTAAAATGTTGAGTCAAATGAGGTGATGTAACCCTCCTTCATTGTCGAATGAATTTATTGAGAGGCAAGAGAAGGCCAATAACCATTTGTTTTTCCCCTTTGATAAATTGGAAAGGTCGCAGGACTTTGAATCCTCTTTTGAGTGACAAGTAGCAGGTTTGCAGCTCGTTGGTAAATGCATTGATAGAGCCGAGGAAGCCAATTGAATAACCCTTGCAAGATGGTGCAATGAAGGACTATGAAGCTACTAAGTCTAGAATTAAACCTTCATTGAAATCCTTGTTGAGAGACCAAGAGGAAACAACAACCTTTGGATCAGCGGGGAGGTCGATCAATAGTTGTCTGATAGAATTTGTAGAAGTGATATTATTGAGAGAAAAGGATGTCGGGACCGGGGAGTACCGAGTAATCCGGTGTGACAGACCTCGTTAAACATCGATACATCGATACCTAGAGGTTAAGGTTTTAACACATGGTTCCAACCCTTTTTGTACTATGAAAGGAAGAGGGAGGTGACATCACGTTGACATGGGATGCCAACATGGAACCATTGCAACCAGAGGTTGCTAAATGTCACCTATAGATTCTTTATCAGACCAAGTGTGGTTCCCTATCTGGAATAAAGTCTTAGATCGTATGCCCTTAGATTATAGCCATTGGATTTGAGGGTGGGCAGATCTCCAAAGTTGATCTTTGTTGTGAGGAGTTATTTAGACCTTGGACTATCAAGGAAATTTTTGTATACATGGTGTGGTTAGCAAGCTTGATACCCTGATGCCCCAATATGCCGACAAGCCGATGGTGGTAAAATTATGGTCTAGACAAGGTTCCATGTATCATAGATCGAGATATCAAAGGTGCATTCAGTTGGTGCAGACGATTGCGGGGTAGGTACCCCTATGGCCTGGTACCCTAATGGGGAAAGGTTTCATCCTTCCCTCATATGGTTGAGGAAATAAGAAATTTTGATACCCAATCCCCTAAAAAGGTACTTAGAGGGTTGGGTGTCTTACAATATGGTTCTTTGTCTCCTATAGGCTCAATCCTCTGCCTTGCACTCATCAATAGCTGGAAATGGAAGGTCGACAAGTAAAATATCTTACAAGAAACAATGGAGTAACTCAACTATGTAGCTATTTCGTATGGAAATGGTATTTCTTGATCATAATCAGAATTTTGATTATAAGAACACTATGAGCATGAATATAAAATGACGTTCAAAAATAGATTGGTTTATGGTCTCTATTAAGTGTCTTTAGGGCTTAATAAATTTATGAATGCAACCGCTCTCTAGCTTCTTGATTGATCAACTTACTCATTCTTCTAGGTTGTAACATGAGTGATGATAAAATGTGACGAGGCACTAGTATCCTACAGAAGACGACATTCTAACTTCCCATCGAGAGACATTCTCCCACCTTTGATATCACCCATTTAATGAGAAACCTTAGAATCATACTAAAAAATTATTTTCTCTACACATGAGCTAGGAAACTAGATAACCCATGTAGCAATCAAAATTTGTTAATGAATGAAAGATACCTAGACGCACTCCATACGCAAATGAATTAATTTCTCACTGGACCCAGATGGTAGAGTTATGCATTATAAATCCTTTTCCAACTCATTCAAACACACATGTATTCATTGTCCACCCATATATGTCTCTTAAACGGTCATACCATCCTAACCCTAGCATGAATGCTCATTCAAATGGTTATTGTGCACAAGAGCATTACTACTCTCTCTCACATGAGTATTAATGCCCAAAACTGACCATGAGAAGCATGGCAAGCGAGAATACCTATCAACAACTTCATGACATGCCCATAACAAGTTTTAACACCAAACAACAATTTCGTGGAATGCTCGGGAGAAATATTTAATGCATGGGAAATGTGAAAATAGCAAGAAACAAGGTGTGGGTTATCAAATCATTAAGGTTTGAGTGTATGCATGTTGAGCAGTGAGGGAAAGAAATTTGTTACGTCTTGTCGCTAGGGTTTGAGTCGTGTGCAGTTTAGACAATAGTTGGACAATGGATGGTAAACCTAGGTGCTAGTGTAAAGTCGTGGGTACATTAAACAATGGAAATAATTTGTAGGTAGCGTTGGGTAGCAAAGTGAGGTTGCGGGAGATATTAAACAACAATACCAAGTAATGGCAGAAAGTAAACGAAACATGGGACATCCAACACTCAAGGAATGGATTGATAGATGAGAAAAATGACCCATACAAGATTAGATATGCCCCAAAACAAAGGAAAACGTCCCTCTAATGGTTTCACTTACCCAATTAAAGAAAAGGATGCATGGGCACTCCGATACATCAACCAAACAATGAAAATCCACCCCAGAGAGAGAGTGACTCCTATGAGAGAGAAAAATAGTATTAGCAGGTTTTTTTCAAAAAGCTCTCTAAGGAGGGCCTTGGATTCTCCCTCATCCAATTCGCTCAATGGTGTAGAGTAGTCAACAGTTGGATTCAATAGCCACCACCACCAAGGTGCTTTAGAAATACTTCACCCAGTAAAAAAATGTGCAACAAACTAGTCATCATACTCTCAATAATTATAAACCACATGTAGATCATAAATTAATGGGTTAATAACATATTTCAATAAAACATAATGGTGAATTTTAACCACCACACATAGATGAAAAAAACTCATTGAAACAAGATTTTTACCCTAGAACCCAATTGGAAAAACCAGTCATGGGTCGTGCTCAATATTCTTTATCTGCAAGTTTACAATGCTCTCCTCCTCCTTAGCAAAAACCCTTTGAGTATGAGCAAGAGTGAAGAAATAGGGAGAGCTATGGGGTAAGGGAAGGCCAACAACTTGTCTCTTCACTTCATTTTCCTTAGCCTTCTCTCCTATATGTTTCTTTGTCCCTTTAATTATTTTCTTCAACTTTTCAGTTACATGGTTATTTGACTTATTCCACGTTAACTTGCATTGTTTTAAATGGATTTAATTATGTTTATTAATTACCAATTTGTTTTGCAGGTACTGAGTCTTGTCCATTCTTCATTCCAGATTTATTTTGGATCACACCTCCCCATTAAGAGGCTTTTTGGTCCCCAAATTCTCTAAGAAACCAATTTGGACCAGTGTTGTTTACATCTCTGGAAAGAGGCTCTGAAGTTGGCTCCTAGCTATAGCTCTAACTCTGGCTCTGGATCTGGCTCGTGGCTCTAGCTACTAGCTCTAGTCCTCGACTATGGCTCTGGATTTGGTATTGGCTCGCTTGTTCTCGTAGTGCAGTAGTCTTCTTATTGAGTCTAAGCTTTGAACTATCTTTGAATTCAAACTCTAGACTCAACGCTCATTCCCATCTCCCTCTATGACTCGGAGACTGTAACATCCCAATATATTTTTATTGATCATAGTTGTTAATTTAAATTTATTTGATTATTAAAATAAATACAACGAATCTTTTTACTATTTTATTATTTTATGGTAGGTGAGGGAATTAATGAGGGGATAAGGAAGTTGGGGAATTAATGAAGGGATAAGGCAGTTGGGGAATTGAATGAGGGAGATGGATTGAAGAGAGGAGGATAAGGAAAAGGGGAGATAACTTGGAGGGGGGTCTTCTTTTCTTGAGGGGGAAAAATTCTGGAAGAGGGGGAAGAGAAGGAGAAGGAAAATTGGAAGGAAAGATGGTTTTGGGAAACTCTTACAGGGGCACTGCTATTGTTGGGAACTTTGGGCTCGAGGACCAGGAAACCACAAGGATTCCTAGAGCTAGCGAGACATAGAGGTTGTTCCTAATTGGTTGGGAGGTAAATATTCAGTTTTAGGAAAGAATCCATGCAAGCAATTTCAACAAGATGATTTTCTTCTTCAAGAGGTAAGAGGTAATTCTGAAATTATTATTTTGTATTAAAATTCAATCAATTTTCAAGTTATAGCAGTTATAGGTTTACTCTAGTTTTAAAGCCATTATGACTGTTACAAATGGTATCAGAGTCCGGTTTCAAAACTAAAACCTAGGGCCTACCCACCTTAAGACATAAATTTAGACACGATGTCCTAATAATGAGTAGAAATAACCCAGAAAACCCTGAAATAACCCTCAAAACCATGAAATTACCACTAAGAAACCCTTTATTTACAGCCCATAAAACCTATGAAGTCTACCCAAAAGAACCCTGTTCCAACCACCTGTATTATTCTTCACCTGCGTAGACATAAAATTAACAGAGTTAGATTCAAAAATATTGTAAAATAAACGAAAGATTATGAAATGTATATGTACTAATTACTATATACAAAAGGAATCCAAACAAAACCCCAACAAAATATGCCACCACTAGCTAAAGCATTCTGACAAAAGAGGCAGAGCACTCTACTAAACAGTATCAACAGTTTCCAAAATCCAAAACAAGCAATTCTAAAGTACAATATCTACTGATTGCAGATAAAATCAAAATGAAAACAACAATTTTGAATTAAATGAGGCCTCAAATTTCAAATTTAATACAGAGAAACACATAGTGAAACTTATATGTTTTCACCGACATAAGGGCCATGAAGAAGATAGAATAAAAAAAACAGAGGGCTTTACAACATCCTTCGAGAGTTTAACTGCAAGGAAATGTATACCTAAATTGACTTTCTTTCATTTTTTAACTAATCCCATGCTTTATCCTACAAGTTTCCCATGATAGAATTTCATATCAATTTTCAGAATAAATAAGCAAACATCTCACCATATTTTTTACCAGCTAGCG
The DNA here is from genome assembly GCA_032191745.1 of Picea mariana. Lineage (NCBI taxonomy): Eukaryota > Viridiplantae > Streptophyta > Pinopsida > Pinales > Pinaceae > Picea > Picea mariana. Next base: position 780,558 of record JASDQU010100227.1, on the reverse strand, counting down.
AATGAAAATATATGCACCCCTGTAAGAATAAAAGGGAAAAATCTTGAAGCTTATCAGCTTCATAGTCCTGCAAAATGACTTGGTTAAATGCTCGATTTGGATAGGCGATATCTGGTAGCCAATCCAATGTTAGCTCACTAGTTTCAGCGGTGAAAAGTGCCCCTCCACCGTTACAGTCGATTTCAAGCCGACCCTCTTCGGGATTGATATTGAGCCTCCCCGCCATGCAGTCATAAGGAACCAACAATTTACTCAAAGAGTTGGCAACTATCTGAGCAACGTCTTCCCCTCCTCTATCGAAGAAATGGAGGGTCTCCACCATGAACACCAAATTCTGGTCGAAGTTAGAAAGGAAGAAGGATTGTATTTATGTTTCTTCAGTAAGAAATACAAGGAACAACTTATCCATTTTGATTTTGGATCTTTTGTCACCCAAACCCTGAGTCCTCAAACTATCCAAATATCAAGCCAATCACCAAATATCGACCATTATCCAAGACAATGTCGAAGAGAGCACCTACGGTGAGAGCTCATGGGTTCATAGTGCATAGCATATGGGCGCGTGGGCTCTTCCTTTGGCGGCTTGTATGGATGATTCTCCTCGTGACTTGGTTTAAGTGTTGCCTTTGTGACTCGAGCTCAAGATTTCATGGACATTGGTGTTAATGCTTTGGGGTAGTAAGCTGAATGAAGAGAGCCCACGAAGGGGCAGTGCACTACCCGCACCACCACCAACGCCAAACCACGAGGAGAAATCCCACACAGGGCATGTATTGTGCAGTACACATCATGATAGAGGTCGAGAGCAAGTGCCAGACCACGAGGAGGAGAGCCCACAAGGCGCAAGTTCCATGCACTATGCGTTTGATTCCAACATCCACACTTCCAGGTCCAGCCACAACCACAAACCCAACCCAACCCCAATTGGTTGCCACACCACCACCACCTCGTGTCTCCGCCCCGTCAAACCCTAAATGAGGTCAGCAGAAACCTCCAACAAGCCCCATGGGAGGCCAATCCTTAGCTGGAAACCATTCATCGTCCCCATTCAAACCCACAGAGTTAGTCTCAACCCCTCGAAGGAAGAAGCACAAGGCTCCCTAGAAGAAATTTATTGACCAGGTCACTGCGCTACTGCCAAAGGAAGGGGGGGCCATAAATATTGCATAGTGCCTAAAACTAGCGCAATATCCAACCTAGCACACTTGAGTCAAAGACTAGCGCACTAAGCGAACAATCTTCCCTTGAAGGAATGATGCAGTTTAAGGAAGATTTAAGGAGGAGGGTTTTTGTGCAACCAGAAAGGCCATAGGGATTCGAGCAAAGAAGGGTCGACCTGGAGCCATGGTCATTCTCTTCAAGCACCTAGCCATGTATCCATGCTCGTGCTTGGGCCTCCACTTGAAACCCTCGAGCAAAGTCGTGAAAATGAACAAGAGGCCAAGCAAGGGAGGGTTTTGTAGAGTCTACCGACGAGTGTGTGTGGGAGGAAAAGGCACATGGGCCTCATGAGAGGTCATGTGTTGCCTACCCTCTAGATTTTTTTTAATTTTTTTTTTCATTTTTATCCTTGTTTTATTTTTATTCATTTAATTAAAATTTTATAAAAAGATTTATTTATTATTATTATTTTGTGAATAAAAAGTGGATCCTTATATTAATTTCAACTAAAGGCTTACAAAAAGACCTTCAACCTGTATTCATACACAAAAATGCCTGTGGCTGAAGGTATAAATGATTACATTACTTCTTCTCAGTTTCCCGAGGTCCAAGTCCCCGAAACCATCGGATCAGATCAACGGTTCTTGATGGCCCACAACCAACCGCTGAGATCCTCTTCTTGACTTCACACTCTACATTGACGGAGGAATGGCTTGCATTGTTTTCTCCAAACCCGTACCCTCGAACATCACTACGGTTGTATCGTGAGTTCGCATTTTGTGACTGTTGGTTGCTTCCAGTTTCAAGAATTCACACCTCATGATAGCGAAGAACCGAATGTTCCCCTTCTTTCGATCCCAAAAATTGCGAGCCCTTCGGGACCATATCAATGGTCCAAATCCTCTCTCGCATTTCGCAATTTCACATTTCGTGACTTGGGCAGACAGCTCCCTCCGAGCTTCTGACTCTTGATTTTCGAGTTCCCAAAATCATCTGTCGACGGTCCATATCTCCTCAAGCACCAACGATCCATATCTCCTCGAGCACCAGCGTTCCATATTTTGGGATTTTGGGCCTCGGGATAGAGAAGAACCGAGTGCTCCCCTTATTTTGATACCTGAAATTGCAATTCCTTCGAGACCAGATCGATGGCCCATATTTCCTCGAGATCAATTGTCTAGATCCTCTCTCGCATTTCACGACTTCAGGACTTGGGCAGGCAACTCCTTCTGAGCTCCTAACTCCCGATTTTTGAGTTCCTGAAATCATCTGTCGACAATCCAGATCTCCTCGAGCACCAGCGGTCCAGATCTCCTCGAGCACCAATGTTCCAGATTCTCTCACGTTTTTCGTGACTTTGGGGAACAGCCTCCTTTGTGCTCCTAACTCTTGATTGTCAAGCTCCCGAAGACATTTTTCGGTTGAAGATCTTCTGCACTAACACTTACAATCACCCTCTCTCTTGAGCTTCTGATCATTTTTGTCTTGGAAGAATTTCTAAGTAGACAGAGGTGACACCCCATCTGGATTAGGGCCATCCAACTGGGCAAGATCCTCGCATTGGAGCTAGAGGGGTGATCTTTGGGACTACCTGGAATCATGGAGAATGATCTGCTGCATAGATTCAACCCCTATATTGGCCAATCTGTCCACTACTTTGTAGATTTCCATCTTTGCCAAGGATAGCTGCTAGGGGTATATGTCCACATATCTGCTACTTTGAGAGTGGCAAGATCTTGATTGTGATTTTCGTAGGATTGTAGATTTTTTTCCAGTTGAAGGGGTGGCATTTGCTGCCAGGAATCTGTCCAGAAAAGGGCATTCTGGCCATTACTAACTTCCTAGAAAGCATGTTCCAGTATGAGTGGCTGATTTTTCCAGGTCGCATTCCAGATGTTGGAGCCCTGAATTTGTTGTTGCATTCTTATAAGTTGACTTTGGTGTATTGGGGTCATATTTTCATTTCCATAGTTTTTCCCAGATCTCAGCTCGTCTTTTGAGCCATATCCACCAAATTCTTGCTCCCATGGTGGTATTTAATTTTCCAGGGTCCCGGAGGCCCAAACCACCTGAGGATTTGGGCTTGCATACTTTGTCCCAACTGACTAGGGCTCATTTTTTGTTTGGGTTGTGTCCATGCCATAGAAATTTTCTTTGCAGATTCCTTATTTTGTTTATGACTGATTGGGGGTTATCTAGGGTTGAGAAGAGGTAAGTTGGGATGGCTTGGAGGACTAACTTTAAGAGAACGATTCTAGCTGGAAGGTTGAGGGAGTGAAAGGTCCAGTTGCTAAGACAATTGGTGATGGAGAGTAGGAGAGAGTCCCAGGAGATGTTTCTGGCTACTGAGTCAAAAAGAGGGAGTCCCAGGTAGCGAGTGGGCAGAGTGTAGATGAGGGTATTTAGAAGTTGAGAAAGGTGTTGTTGGATTGCCACAAGAGTATTAAAAAAGAAGAGCTGTGATTTGGCCAGATTAAAGGTGGTTCTAGAGGCTTTGCTGAAATCAGAGAGGATGGAGCTTAGTTTAATTTCTTCTTGCACAGTGGGGGTTTTCATTAGTAGCGTGCCATCAAAAAATTGTATGTGGTAGGTTGCTTCTTGTAACCCATGAAGAGGGAGGGCTTGGAGGGATCCATTTTGAATTAAAGCCTTGATATAGTGTCCTAGATATTCAGCCATTATGACAAAAAGGAAAGGGGAGAGAGGGTCGCCTTGCCTTATTCATCTTGAGGGGGAGAAGGGTTGAGAGGGTACAACATTGACGAGGATTGAGAAAAAGGTTGAGGAGATGAGGTTCATTATCCAAGAGACCTAATCCTTGTTGAAACCAAAAGCTGATAGGAGCACTTTCATGTATTGCCATCTTAATTTGTCAAACCTTTTGACAGGTCAAGTTTTAGAAGCATACCTGAAGTACGAGTTGTTTTGAGCGAGTGAAGGATTTCATGGACAAGTATGACGCTATACATGATTTGCCTTCATTATACATATCTCGATTTCTCCTTGGAGATGATGAAGGGTAGAATTGGCTTGAGTCTTAGAGCTATGACCTTGGAAATGATTTTGTAGATCATGTTGCAAAGAGTTATGAGTCTGAAGTTCTTTGGATTTGTGATTCTATCTTCTTTGGGTATTAGGGTGAGGAAAGTGGCATTTAGTGCTGGAAGAACTTTTCCTGAGCTGCGTGATTGCTCCACCAACTACCACACTTCCTCCCTTAACATTGGCCAACAAGAGTGGAAGAAGTCTGCTCTGAAACCATCTGAACCTGAAGCCTTGCCTGCGGGTAACTCCTGAATAGCCTGATCCACTTTTTCTTGCGTTATTAGTGTCATGAGAGCCTCATTTTGTTCCTGGGTGATTATAGTTGGGATATTTTGGGTCACCTGCTCTATTTTTGACATGTAATCCACCTTGGGTTTTGAGAGGAGATCCTTGTAGAAGTCTGTCAGCTTGTGCATTATTTCCTGATGAGTTAATAGGGTGTTTCCTTGTGAGTCATCCAACTTCGTGATGCGATTGATAAGGCATCTGTGGATCATAGAACAATGGAAGAATTTGGTGTTTTTCTCTCCCTCGTTGAGCCATTGAACCTGAGATTTTTGTCTCCACAAGATTTCTTCCTGCTTGTGTCTTTCTTCTAGTTTCCTTTTGAGTTCACTCTCCTCCTGCTACTGAGTGATTGTGTATCTTGCATGAATGAATTGTCCCTAAAGGTTCTCTAGTTTTTGTTCCAACATTTTCCTTTCCTAGAAAATGTTACTAAAGACTTCTTTGTTCCATTTGCGCACTTGTAGTTTAAAATGTTTGAGTTTTTGCTGGAAGCAATACATTTTTGTACCCCTCTGTGTTTCCGCAGTGCTCCACCAGTGACAGGGTAACTTCTGGAAATTTGGATAGGAGAGCCAAAAAAGTTCAAATATGAAGGGTTTAAGCTTGGGGGTGGCAATAATGTCAACCCAGAGCTGAACTTGCCAGTGGTCCGAACCTGCCTTTGGGAGGATGTTGGAATCTACTAGGGGGGATTCCAAAAGGAGAGTTTCCGAGATGCAGAAGTGATCAAGCCTGCATGCTATTTTTTGGTGACCTGATCTTTTTATTGTCCAGGTGTAGGTTCCATTGCTATTCTCAATATCTACTAGTCTGAGGTTCTCTATGAGATCCTAGAATTTTGCACTATCCTACTCCAAGCGCTTTTTTCCCCATAATATCCATCACTTTCCCTCTGCTAAGGAACCTAGGTAAGCATGTCTTTGAAGAAAGAGGTCTTTGTCTTCGTTGTTCTGTGGTCTATAGGCATTTGTGATCATTTCCTCTTTGTCTGAATCGATGGCTCTGTAGTGCATTGTGATGGTGCATGGAGTGGAGAAGCCTTAATCAAGGATGACTATAGAAGGATTCCATAGGATGGTCAGGCCTCTTGAATCCCCTTTTGAGTCTGTTTGATAGGATTCGCAGTTGCGCCAACATCTTTTGATGGTATCTTCTACAGTTTTCACTGAACATTTTGTCTCTTGTATCAGGAATATATCAGGGTCTTCCATTTTGATGCAGTTTTGGAGAATCCTTTGTTTGGATATTCCATTTAGGCCTCTGATATTCCAGGTGAGGATATTCATAGTTAACAATTTTGTGGGTGGGAAAAGGAGCTCTCCGAGAGCCTGTGAATCTGTCCCGAGTTGATCATATAGTTTCCCGCCTCCTTTATTAGCTCATGAGTCGATTTTCTGCCCCATCGCTTGTTTTCTTTTGGGTGTTTTCTTGGACCTTGGTTTGGGTCTGAGCTGATCCCAAACCTAGATCTAGCCCCCATTGATGAGTCCAGAAATACTTTGTGAACTTTCCTGAGTTGGTCCTCTGGTAAGGTTTGAAGATCCTTCTTGTTGAGTGCTTCTTCTAACCTGTCTAGGTCGATTTTTGCTAGGTCCTACTCATCCATTTCCATGGTTGTGTCTTCCTCTCTTTCTGGTTCTTTCCCTGAGATTGGGTGAGTCTGTGGATCTTCTTGGTTTGTTGGGGTTTGATACTCTTGTGACAACTAATCTTCCTTGTGCTTGTTTGGATCTTTCCCTGTAGTCTTGTGGGGATTTTCCACCTCTTCTACCTTTGGGAGGCATTTAAGGGCTTCAAATAAATTATTGTTTGGGTTCTTTTTTCCATTGTTGGTTGTGGGCTTCTTCTATGCTTGTATCCTTCGATTTTGAACCTGGGTAAATCCTTCCTTTGATTTCTCTTCATCTTCCCTCTTGGGGGGAGGCATTGAGAGGGCAGTCTCTGAAAAGGTGTCCATGTTCATGGAATTTTAGATATCTAAAAGGGATGTGTTCATAGTCTATGGTTTGGGCCCAATCCTCGTCTTGGTATTCTAAGGTAACTGTGCCTGACAAAGATTTGGAGATGTTCATATACACACATATCCTTGCATAAGAGGTGTATTTTCTCTGTTTGATAGCTTCAGAAGATTTGACATATTTACCTAGGGTGTTGCCTATGCCTAGTAAAATTTCCTCTAACCAGAACTCTTGAGGTAGGGAATAGAGGCGAATCCATACCGGTGCGTATGCAAATTTTTCCTTTTCTGGGAAGAAGCAAACTGTCTAGAAACATAGGTAGAGGCCAATTGAGTTGTAGAAATATGGTCCCCCTTCAATGATCATGTCCTTGTCCTCTAGGTTGTAGATTATTACTGTAAATAAACCTTTAGAGCTCAGCTAGAGCTCATAGTCTCCCTTGAGGTTCCACCACACCTTGATCCAGTGAGATAGGTCCTTTTCTGAGGGCCAGAGACCTAGGAATTTTTCTATGAGGGCATGGTCTCTCATGAATTGCATATGCTCCCTTATCCTGGTGGTTTTGCTGACGTACCTAGGCGCAACTGGGGCTTGGGGGATACATTTTCTAGGTATCCAGACCCAATCTGCTTTTGGATGCGAGGACTCAACATCCATGTTTGATTCTTTACTTATATCCATCTCTTCATGTAGATATTGGTCTCGTAAGTGCAATGGCGGCTCAAAGGACGGTTGACGCGCTTGCAAGTTCTCTGGATCATTGGCGGTGACATTACGGTAAGAGGGGGATTTCACCCCCCCTTCTGTTCCCATTCTTCTGTGGCGGTCAGTGCCGAGGTGAAGAGGCGATAAATGTACGCAGAGGAGTTTAGATGTGGTCAGGGTGGGAGGGAAGCTGGTGCATGTTACTGCTAAGCCATCTGATTTATTTATTATAAATATATGTATAATATATATTTTATTTATAATTATAGAATTATATTAAAATTCTAATATTATTAAAACTTAGACATCAACCAAATTATACACCAAATTCTATATATAATTTTATAATTTATATAAAACTATACACTAAATAATCTTACACGTTGCAAATTTATACTTTGGGACATTACATGTAATGTAATGTGAAATGAGGTAATAATAGTTTAAAATTACATTATGCTACTAGCGTATACATTATAAAATGTTGCTAGAATTAATATTAAGGGTTAATACTAATATGTTGATTAACATTTGTATAGTATTAAGGGGATTAAAGTGGAACTTAGGTTAACATATTAATCTAGGTTATAGGGTTTTAATAATTAATCTACATTGTGTTTAAAACACTTTAATTAGTTTTCAAATCTCTAAAGACTTAAAAAGGTAAGTAAGAGTAATTGGTAGGTACCTCACAGTGCTAGCATAACTGGCAAGGCAAGGGAGTTAGCAACTTACTTGAACAAAGTTACCAATCTTAGAGGCTTGTGACCCTGACCTTTAACCACTTACCTTATAGGAGTAATGTTTGTTTATAGACAAGTATGAATAACTTACGCCTAACCCTATGTTTGCAAGATCAAGTTTGAGAAGGATGTGGAATGCCTTAAACTCTTTCATGATAAGCATTTGGATTAATGCAGATTTTGTTATCCAAGATGGTTAGGACTCGAGTAAATCGAGGTTGTGGGGCATCGTCACAAGGACCACCAATGTCGGCCCTGCCACCACCATCGCCTGAATTAGCTCTCATTTTTGCGCTCCTTAAAGGCTATTAATGAAACATTAAAGGGATGCCAATCAATAGATGTTGAAGTGGAACCCCCACCATCTGGACTGGGTAACCCTGAAGCATCGAGGGACTTAGGGGGAGGGCCTCCACCAAGGAAAATCACTAGAGAATTACATAAGATAAAACTCCCATAGTTTGTTGGGGGATGTGAGAGTGAACGTGTTGAGGCATGGTTGGAAGGAATCATGCGTTGTTTTGCCTTAAGAGACTATGCTTCCAGATCAAAGGAAAAGATAGTGATATTTCAATTGAGGGATAGTGCCTTGAACTAATGGGGTAATCTAGAGAGGCAGTTGCACCTTACCCCAGACACCGTCTCATGGGATATTTTTGAGGAAAGGTTCCAGAGGAAATATTTACCTACTTACTATGAGGAAAAAAAGGTAGGAGCATTTCATGCTCTAGTTTAGGGAAACAAAACCATGGAAGAGTACAAGATCGGGTTCATGGAGTTAGTAAAATATGTCGCATACATGGATACCGATCAAAGACAAGCATAATGTTTTGTGTACGGATTAAACCCTAAGATAAGGGCCATGGTACGGATGTGGAAACCATCCTCAGTAGCTGAAGCAATTGAAAATGCTCATTACGCCGAGGAGCATATGAGATTAAATGGAGGTATGAGATCAACCATTCCACGACATCCTGGATTCATGGGGAAGGCCCCTAGGACCTTCTCTAGGGAAGAAATATCTAGGCCACCTTCTTATGGAAATAGAGTCACACCTAGAGAAGTTACAACAGGTATTTCAATGGCAACGAGTGCAACATCGCACTCATCACCAACGACACAGGCAGGTCCACGACCATCTCAGGGAGAAACAAGTAGGGATAGGGGTAGGGGCTCCAGGGGAAGGAACTCATTTCAAAGGCCTTCACAGGGAAGCACCCCGGTTCCACCCTAGGTTACTTGTTGGGGGTGTGAAGGACCTCATTACCAGCATGATTGTCCAGAGTCATTAGTAGGATTTGTGCATAGAGAAGGAAAGGCCCTGATGGGAAAAGTGAGTAGTAGACACCATATTTATGTAGTAGTTGATAATCGTCAGAAAGAACATCAATCCACGGTGTTGGATTCGTCAGGTATGTTAAATCATGTCAATGCTAAAATTTTATTTGATTCTGGTGCTACAGATAATTTCATTTCACCTTGTGCATTAGAAAAGTGTGGGTTGGCAGCCTACAAGCACAATGAATTTAAACAAGTCGAGATGGCTTCGGGGGAAAAACAAGTGGTAGGAACAAGCATCGATAATTGTCTAGTAGACCTAGGAGTGTGTAGTACTAGATTGAAGGTGTATGCCACTGCTCTAGGGACGTATGACCTAATCATTGGAATGGACTGGTTAGAATCCCATCAAGCTATGGTAGATTGTTTCATGAAAAGGGTGCTTTGTATTGAGGATGAAGGAAGGTCAGTGGAGATCCACGGTGTATGGAGGAAGGTATCTCTATGATTTATCTCAACCATGAAGGTTAAACGTTGATGAGGCAAGGTTTCCGATTATATGTAGTGGAAGAAGACAATGAAGGGAAAGGACCCTCCATGGATCAGTATCCAATATTGTCAGAGTTTAAGGATGTTTTTCCGAAAGAGTTGCCAGGGTTATCTCCTGAGAGGGAGCTTGATTTTACGATTGAGCTAAAAATCGGCATAGAGCCAATTTACAAGACACCGTATAGGATGACAACATCGGAACTTTGTGAGTTGCAGATGCAGTTGAAGGAACTACTTGACTTAGGGCTAATAAGGCCTAGTGTCTCACCTTGGGGTGAACCAGTAATTTTTGTCAAGAAGAAGGATGGTTCCTTAATACTGTGTATAGATTACAGGGACTTGAACCGTGCTATAGTGAAAAATAGGTACCCAATGCCACAGATAGATGATCTCTTTGATCAGATGAAAGGAGCAACAATTTTCTCAAAAATTGATTTGCGATCAAGGTATCACCAGTTAAGCATTAAGGAAGGCGATATTCCTAAAATTTCCTTTCGAACTCGGTTTGGGAATTATGAGTTTGTTGTAGTGCCTTTTGGTTTGACCAATGCGCCAACAATATTAATGAGCCTCATGAATGGTGTATTCTAAAAGTACTTAGACCGCTTTGTACAGGTCTTTCTGGATGATATCCTCATCTATTCCAGGAATGAAAGAGAACACGAGGAACACTTGCGAGTGTTGTTGTCATGCCTTACAAAGAAAAAATTGTATGACAAGTTGTTGAAGTGTTATTTCTTCCATAAAGAGATTCATTATTTAGGTCATATCATTTCTGGTGAAGGAATATCTGTGGACCCAGAAAAGGTGAAGGTCATTATGGAATGGCCAGTGCCAAAAAATGCTCATGAGGTGAGAAGATTCATGAGGATAGTTGGTTATTATAGAAGGTTTGTGGAAGGGTTCTCTAAGATAATGAAACCCATCACCACCTTGCAGTGCAAAGGGGTCAGGTATGAATGGACAAAGGAATGTGATATTGCATTCATCGAGCTTAAGAGGTTACTAACCAGTGCACCAATTCTATGAGTGTCAGATATGGAAAAAGACTTCACAGTTTGCACATATGCCTCGAAGCAAGGATTGGGGGCCATGCTAATGAAGGATGGGGGGGTGATAGCGTATGAGTCAATAAATTTGAAGCAACATGAGTTTCTTTACACTACTCATGATTTAGAGTTGGCAACTGCAATGCTAGCTCTCAAGCTTTGGAGGCATTATCTAGTGGGGAAAAGCTTTGAGCTAAAAATAGACCATGAAAGATTAAAGCATATTTTCACTCAAAGGGATCTCAATGCCAGACAAAGCCGATGGAGCGAGTTAATGATTGAGTACAATTTTGGAATTTCATACATCAAGGGAAAGGAGAATGTGGTCGTGGATGCCTTGAGCAGGAGACCACATGTCTTCTCCTTGGTACCCTTAAAAGTTAATTTGAGGGAGCGTGTGTTGGCGTAACTTCTTGGAGATAGATGGTATTTAAAGGTTACTTCAACCCCTCATAGTGGGAGGCAATTAGATCCAAAGTATGATGGATATAATTTGGAAGTATATGGATTATTAAGATATCAGAGAAGGATGTACATCCTCGAGGGTGGGCATATTCGAAGAATCATACTCAAGGAATCCCATAGAGAACTTTATTGTGCACATCTAGGTGTGAAGAAAATGTATGCAAACATGAAGAAGCTTTTCTTGTTGGTAGGCATGAAGCATGATGTAGTCCATTTCATTGCCAAGTGCCTAGAGTGTCAACAAGTGAAGGATGACCACCACCACCCGACAGGTCTCCTACAACCGCATGATGTTCGTATGTCCAAGTGGGAAGTCATTTATATGGATTTTGTTGTGGGATTTCCACTCACATCGCACATACATAATGCCATACTTGTGATAGTTTATAAGTTGACCCATAGTGCTCATTTTATTCCGGTTAGAGACACTTATGATGTCACTAATGTGGCATGCATGTTTATAATCGAGGTCATCCATTTGCATGGGTTACCCAAGAAGATCATTTCAGATAGGGACTCCCGATTCACATCTAGGTTTTGGTCAAGTTTGCAGTCAGCGTTGGGAACTCAATTGAACTTAAGCACAACATATCATGCCAAAATAGATGGGAAAACTGAGAGAATAAATCAGGTCATGGAAGACATGCTTAGGATGTATGTTATGGATAATCAAACCCATTGGGAGAAGTACCTACCTTTGGTAGAGTTCGCCTACATGCAGGACACCGTTGAGTTGGGAAAGGTTAGAAGACCGAGTGACAGTTGGGCCATAATTGATTCAAGAGATGGAGGAACATGTGATTTAGATTAGGTAATGACTAAAGGAAGCACATGATAGAGAAAAACGTTATGTTGATGCACATAGGACTGACCAAAGTTATAAAGTGTGAGATCAAGTTTTCATTCGTATCAGGCCTAATAGGAGTACCATTTGGTTCAGGAAGGGGACAAAGTTGTCGCCTTGATTTGAGGACTATTCAAAATCCAAGAGTGAATTGGAACCATTGCCTATCATCTCGTACTGCCACCCCACTTGCATAAAACTCATAATGTTTTTCATGTATCTATTCTATGTCATTATGTTGTTGATGAATATCATAAACTGAATTGGAAGGAATTGCAGATATCAGATGCGGGAACCCTCATGGTTGAACTATTATGCATATTGGATCGTGGGGTCTAACAACTCAGGAATCATTTGGTGGACCAAGTTAAGGTCCAGTGGGACAAGTATAGCTCAGGATCTGCTACTTGGGAGGATGCAAAGACCTTACGATGAGATCAACCCTCACTTTTTTGACCACCTGTGGAATATGTTTCCCGAAGATTGGGTGTATGTAATGCCACCTTTTGACTTAGACAACTAGAATTACTTAAGGCCCAATCATATCTATTTACTATTTACTGTGAAACTATTAATGATACACTTTAATTTTTAAGACATATGGACCTATGTGAATGTCAATTCTATGAATGTTTATCGTTATTTGGATTATGATGGATATTATGCAACCTATTTCTAACTTGAAAATTTTGACATTTAAAGTTGTTGGTACATGGATACCGAATTGAGGATATGATTAAATGAATTTACATGATAATAATGCATGGATATGTATGAGTTTATGTTATAGACTAATCTGCAGGTCAGTAGGATATGAAATAGCCAAAGGATAATGATAATAAAATGGTTGATGTTGTGAACATCGACCGAGAAACAATATGGTATGAATATTTGTATGTGAAATTATGTTGGTTCAAATGCATTGCTATGATATGTGGATAAGTGCAGGTTTTTAGGTGGCGAGACTGCCTGAAATTGAATATACGATGACAAAATTCCCAGCAACATAGTGCCATTGTATGGTCCATGGTAGGGTGTTGAATCTAGTTCTATTAGGAGTGTGGAGGCATTTCCCACCATGTATCCTCTAAAACCTAGACTCATGGGAGGACGGTGTTAGCTCATGCTCCCCTAGACGTGTATTGATGACTGTCAGTTGCCTACTGGGAAAGCTTGGTCAAGAGATTTGACATTTCGCTTACATGTTCTATCTGGAGTTAGGTCAATATAGTTGATGCTCCAAGATAGTCCAACAGAGGAAGGATAGGGATGGAAGATGGAAGTAGGTTAGGAAGGAAGGATGACTAGAATTAGTTGAGAGTGTGTGGAGTTTTCACCTTATAGCAGAATTTCTTGATTTCCTCTTTTTGAAATATATATATATATATATATATATATATATATATATA
>JASDQU010100227.1:740912-766313 GCA_032191745.1 Picea mariana | reverse complement strand
TTTGGGAAACTCTTATAGGGGCACTATTGTTGCTGGGAACTTTGGGTTCAGGGGCTAGGAAACCGCGAGGATTCCTGGAGCTAGGGAGCCAGAGAGGTTGTTCCTAGTTGGCTGGGAGGCAAATATTCAGTTTCAAGCAAGCATTCAGGCAAGCACTTTCAACAAGCAATTTCAGCAGGATGGCCTTCTTCTTCAAGAGGTAAGAGGTAATTATGAAATTATCATTTTGTATTAAAATTCAAGAAATTTTCAAGTTATAACAGTTATAGATTTACTCTAGTTTTAAATACATTATGGTTGTTACAGAGACATTCCATTTAAGTTACCAATGAATCCAAGTCGAATATTGTTCTATTCAGGGTGACACAACATGCTACCATCACATAATAACTCCTCAAATGTGGTTTCATTCCTATGATAGGGTTGGTTGTTTTGTGACATGGAAACAACTCTTTGGTGCCTACAAATGCTTGCAAGGCATGTCATGGAGTTCTAAAGAACTCCCTCCAAGGTCGCTAACCCCATGCATTAATCTCTAGCACATCTTCAAGAAGGAAAACTTCTGTTAGAAAATTGTAGGTAGCAATTGGAATGCTACTGCCCCAGTAATTGGCATCCACTTGTTGTCCTCTTCAATGGTGATGCAAACCTTTGGTGTTACTATCTCCCCTTGGACAACATCTTCTCCTTGAATTGGAGATGCAGGTATCTCTTCACCTCTTGTACTCTTTTCTTTCCACACTCTTTTCCCGGCAGTGCGGATTATGGGGTGAGGCTCTGAGTGAAGTCTCCAACACTTCACTTCTCAATGTCCTCTCAACTTATAGTGGTGGAAAAATATCAAGTGGTTGCTGAAAGGAATGCTTGGCATACTCCTCCTCTCCACGTACCTCTGTGTATGTTGTTGGATTGGAGAGGCCTTCTTTCCATTCAAATTCTGAGAACAATTAGGCATGCATAACATGGCTTGCTTCTTCCAACAGACTACCTCACAATGGCCTTTCTTTCTACAATGTGATCATTTATATGCATACCAACAAATTTATATGGTATGGCCTCTTTTCTTGGAGCAGTGATAAATAAGATACCCAAAATAAAAAGAGGCTATAAATGTTCATTGTGTCTTTAACTAGAAACATGAACCCTAAAATAAAATAGGTTGTATGCACATTAATGGAAATGAATAATTGATATAATTATTTAGTAGCAATATAAACAAATAATCCCCGGATAGGGTGACACCCATCGATCCTGTGCTACCTGCCACACATGCAAATAGCGCAGTTAAGGCCCCTCACTGCTAGCCTCCCCCTTAGTCCTTTCACCATGCATAACATTCAAGCTAGGAGGGAGATAGTGCATCGAGACAACAAGGGAACATTAATGGCGCACATTCAACACCAGTTATGGCTCACCAGATAAGGTATAGGGAAACTGGGTGACATCAAATCAACCTTGATGGTGCCTCTCCCTATCATCTCAATGGTTTTCATGGAGGTAAGAATTCACCGTGGTTAATTGATCCTGGATTTGCACTTGGCTTTTCATTCCTCGCCTGAACTCTCTCTCCACTAGAGTCGAGCACCTGCTCCCATTGATTCCACTTCCCCTTTGGTGCCTAAGAATAGTATGTTTTTCACCATCTCTCTCTGTTGGGTTTACGCCATGCCACATGAAAGGGGCAAGCCCAAATGTCGACCAACCTACTATAGCTTTGTAGCCCGACACCGATGTTCAAGCCTGCCCTCAACCCCCTCTCTGCCTCCCAACGAGGTCACCAGTCATGTTGGCCCACCCCACTCTCACAGAAATTGGCAGGATGATGCTCAACTTCCCCCCAACAATCTGGAGTCCATGCCTCCAATTTTTGACCCCGTGATAACTTCAGGTGGTTGTCCAATAGAGGAAGAAATTCCTCCAAGTTCGATGGAGGATACCATTATGTCGACTGAACCAATTTTCAATGCATCCCCCCTATCCATCCTGAGACAACTATGAGTGGTTGTGTGATAGAGGAAGAAATCCCTCCACGGTGGCTAGAAGACTCAACAAAAGGGACAACCCCAAATGTCAATGCATCATTCAATGTGACCACCAGGACAGAATTGGGTTACTTTCTGGCTAAGGAGGAGACTCATCTAAGATTGTTTCAGGGAGAACCAACTTATCTAGGTTCAACAATCCACGACCTGAGATTTGAGCCAGAAATACTCAACCCACATAGATTCTCATAGGAGCATTTGTAGTTAATTTTCGATATGCATCGGGAAATGGCAGACTAGCTTCAACGCCATTGTGCCCTCAGTCGTCATTTGGACATGTTGTTCTACTCCTTGCCAAACAAGCCTGACCAGAGCTGTTATCCAACTTGTTGCCAACTGTTCGTCTTCACTTTTCACCATGATGGTCACTCGGTTTCGCCAAATGTTTAGATTTCTTATTGTCATGTTTTTAGGTCTAGATAAGATACATTTGCAGTTAAATTGTGCACTATACCAACTCTGGTTCTGGTATACTAGCTTGTCTATACGTTTTGCAGGCCACTTGTTCTAGTTTCCATGCATATGGAAGAACATGTGGAAGGTTTTGAACTATGTATTGACATGTATCATTATGACGACTTCTTAAGGTAATATAATCTTTTTATTTACAAAAAAAAAATATAAACAAAGAAAAAAAATGATGTGATAAGTCCATATTGTTTTATTTTTGTAAGCTAGTTACTACTTATGTTAATATAGCATAAAAAATAGCATAGCCAACCTTGTTAGTGGCCTGCCATATGGGAAACCAAAACCACTGCAAGTCTAAAACGTTAATGGTTTTGCTTCATCACATGCATGATGGTAGATCACAAAATATAGGAGTTAATATCTATGATTTTCTAGAATACCGAAAACTAAAGAATGATCCATGTATTTATTGAAGAGACTCCTCCAACTTCTTTCATTTCAAGCTCATAAAAACCATAAGAATTAATCCAATGGCCCATGTCCTTGACCTTTCCATGGGTACTAATCCATTTGGGTGTCATTTTCTTCATCTAGAAAAAARGATTTTTATGGGGTCCCTTTGGAATTCAGAACTTGGTCATTTTCATCCTCATTGTCACTCTCATTATTTTCATGACTATGCACTATAATTTCAATATTAAAAAATTCTATGCACATGGCATCAAATTTATTTCCATCACTTTTAGCTTGTGCATAATATCTCKATATTGGCTACCTTTCTCCTCCACTATCTAAGAACCAAAGGTGTTGTTCAAGTAATATAACTCCATTAGCTTAAATATATTTGTATCACATGTTATCGAATACCCTAGGTCCCTGGGTCAAGGGTCCAACCTTTGAACCCTACTTCCACCTGATCTTTGAACAATTTTTGTCTTTTATGTTGATAGATTTTTCCATTTTTACCATCTCCTCTTTGGTTTTGTCTAAGAATTGGCTATGAAAGTCCTTTAATGCCCTCACATCATATATTTGGGCATGTTTCATGTGTTGATGAGTTTGTGTATGAAAAGGATGATTGTCATCGCTTGTGTTACCTCTAGCAAGCCCTAATTTGATATTTTCAAGTACAAAGACTTTTCTCCTAGGTAGCATGGTTTTACTCTTCGACTAGACAAAAGAATTTGGGGGGCACTTGATGGATGAGGAAGATTTCAACCAAGGCATGAGGTTTCCAAATAATCCAACAAGTAGATCTTCAAACAATGTAAGGGGATTTCCACTATGGCCAAGAGGGATTGCAGAAGCCAACGATCAATTAATATTATAAGGTGTTGATCCTCAACAACCCCTCAATGTAAATTTTTTAATTTTAAAAAATTTAGGGTCTCTCTTTGCTTTATTCTATATTCATCATGATTGTTTTGTTTGTAAATTTAGTTTTTATCTGATTTTATTTTTAACTTGTATATATATAAAAAAAAAATTATATTCACAATCCCATTTTATCCCAAGATCATATTCCCAAAGTATATGACTTTACAAAGGGCTCCATAATCTCGGATATCGACCATCGGGCTAAATCACATACACAAGAATTCATAAATTATTTGATATCTCGAAATCTGACATTCAATGGTTATTTATTACTCATATACACGTGACCATAAGATGACATGTCTTCTATGACACATGGCGCCTATCCTACGTGTATGACACATGTCATCCATTTTTAACCCCGTCATACTAGTCATTTAATCATTTTTTTATGACACATGGCACTTGTGTATGATCGATATGTCAACTCATCTTATGTTATGTTTTCCACATAATCTCGGATCTCTATCTCAGATTTTATTTAGATACATGTTCTATAGACTCCACGATATCTCGATGCCCGACATATGAGAATTTAAGTGATAATTAAAGATTAATGTGGTGATTGAGGTTAACACGATCATTACAAAAAGATTAATTATATTGTGCCATGTCATCTTGGGCACCAGACGATAAACACAAATATTATGTGCATTCTTTACTGAGGTCCCCCGGTCTGATAATTACAATGATAATTAGACATAATAAACTATTAACTTAGGATCAATTAATTTAAAAGTATTATGCCGCTAGTCTTATTTGCACCATCTTTTGAATGTTAATAAGGCTGGCCACCCTTTGCTTCACAATTAATGGCATTGATATATGAATTAATGGTAATGGGTTCACAATGCTTATGTTTTAAATGTTTGATGTGTGGTGTTATTATTACACTACACAAGTTCATATCTTCTATTGATTTCCACTTTTGTTTGCAGACCATGTTCTCAGAAAATACCACATAATAGTTTCCATGACACCCAGAAAAGAAAAGAGGTAGGATCCAACTCATTATGTTATTATTCCTCTTCATCAAGCATTTTTTGGTTTTCTACCACCTATTATTATAGGGCAAGCTATGCACAACTTAGGTCAAATTGGTGATTGGTATATTGAAGAAACTTTTTCCTGTATCAGGGTTTTTTGGATGTAATGCTCTTCCTCGTGCCTTGCTAAAATTCATGCCTGACAAACTTGTTTGCAGAGAAATAGCCTATCAAACAACATGTACAAGCATAACTAAATATTTACATGCTTCCTCCAAGAGAATTTGACCAACATTTCTTATGCATATAGTTCCATATACTCTTTTTGGTATAATTCATGCCTAAATAGAAGCCATGGCATTGGAATATATTAATTTGTCCTATATTGAGTTTAAGAAGCATGACCCTTTAAATATTTTAGAGTAACATCACCTTCAAATTAGTGTAAATAAATATGTTCCCGAAGAATCTCCTTATGATAATATTTTTAGGAGAGCTAAGTTTTATCAAGAAGTTTTGCAGAGAATTTGAAGCCTTCCTAAACAAACACATGATAGTTTCTTAAATTTCTAGAAGGCAAGGAGGACCTACCTTCCACCAATCTTCAAACAAGAATACACAAAACAACTCCCTAATACTCAAATAGAGACACAATCTACGATATCTCAGACATAGACATCAAAATAAAAATTCCCTCAAATATGTAATCCTCCCAATCAACAGAAGAAATTCCAGTCAAGCTAGAAAACTGCTGAAGAAATTTTACAAATATTATCAGAAGAAATATTAAAAGAAAATATCATCCAATACATATATCAAAGGAAGTCAAATGTTGAGTCTCTTTTATATGAAAATAATCAACCGAGACAATCATGACACAAAGAGGAAATGTCTACAAGTCATACTGTGACAAAATCATTAGAGATATTGTCTCCACTGCAAAATTCTTATCAAAGTTTAGATACTCAAACTCAGGAGCATGACAATTTGATTTATTCATCAATTGTCTCAGTGACACCTCTGGCCACTATTAGGATTTGGGAATGAAACTCTAGGAGCATGATAGTTTGATTTCTTCAACAATTGTCTCAGTCACACCTTTGGCCACTATTCCTAGAGTTTCATTCCCAAATCCTTTATATGTTTATTCTTTAACACCCATTGCGGAAGAGGAATATCCTCCTACAGACTTATTCTTTAGTAAGAAGGAGAGGGAAATTATAAAAGGTAGTATTCAAAAGAAGAAAACGGATCAAGTGAATGAACCACCAACTAAACAAAGAATAATTTGGGATGGTTCTGGGCAAGATGACCAACAATTTGCAGGATAATTGGCAGATTCCATGGGAGCTTTTGCATCAGCCAACATACGGTCAATAAATAATTTAAAACAAATCATTGAGAAAAAAAATGATGAGATAAATCATCTTGAAGAAAAATCGAAACAAAAAGAAGCACTCCTTGAAAAACAAGTGGAACTCAAAATTTCACTGGCACAACAAACACACTTTCAACAGATGAAGAGCTTGGAAGAACAACTAAAGGATAAAATTACTTGAGTTCAACAATTTTTTTCTAATTCTATAAGTGAAAAGAATGCTCAAATCACTCAACTACAAACTCAAATTCAAATTTTAGAGAGTGAAATGATTGACGTTGAGCAATTTAAGCATCAAACTTTGTAGGTTAATGATCAATTAAGATAAGCACGGGTACATTTTTTTTTTTAGATTATGGGTTCCATTTTAAATCAACGGGGTATGATAAATGATTTCTCAAAAATCATTTTAGACAAGGAAGATGAGTTAGCAGAAGTTCAGAATAAATTCTTTGAATTAATATTATGTCAAGATGAGGTTAAACCAGTTTTCCAGAACTTATCCTAGACTTTTGAGTCTAAGAAGTTGAAAGGAGAAATAACTATAAAATCTTGGAAACATAATCTACATGAAGCTAAGAGGCTAATAGAAGAAGCCAACGAAGGATTCACTTCAACATTAAATTCAATAATTAACATAGTTGGGGAAATTGACATGCCAAATATTCAATTCACCAATGAAACAACCAAGATAGTTGTTGATGTTATGGAAGTGCAGAGTCACGGGAAAAAGTATGATGATAAAATTGCAATGTTATTTAAGGTAAATCTTGATGCCATCAATCAATTTTTGGTCAAACCGCAAAGATATTATACCATCTCCATTCAAATTTCTGCCAGGATTCACCAAAATATGCCAGTTGTGGAAGAAAAACTTTTCAATTATGAAATAAGATCCCATCCAAAAGCTCCTAATTTCATTTCTCGAATACTGAAAATCTACTCAAAATTGAAGGAACATCAGGAAGTTCGTGCATCAAACAAGGGACCAGTTGAGAACTAATTCTAGAAAGGCCTATCATTTTAGTTTTATTTTGTTATCTATTTTAGTCTTTTAGTTAGAACAGAGTTGAGACAAAACTGACTTGTAATTTTTGTAATATTATATATAGTCATTTTCAAGAACCTAGAAGGGGTTCGATTTTCAAGAAAAAAGACTTGTACACTATTGTCAAGACTATTTTTGAGAAATACAGAGCCACTAAGTGATTTTGTGATCCATATACTAGAAGAATTGGTATGGTACTGCTATTCATGCGTTCATCTGGTATTTGATTTTGAAAGTCACATCCATTCATTTATTTCAATTTGTTTAAGATTGATGAATAGTACTTACTGTTTGCACTATCGTTAATCAATTGAGTATGTTCATTATTAAATATTTTTATAATTGAATTAATGAATGATGAAATATGAATACTGTAATTAGAATAATTTACATTCAATTGTTTGTTTGAAAATTGTTTTACTACAGAGGTTTCTAAAATATTGTTTAAATGTAGTGAATTGTTTCCCTTTTTAGACAGTTATTAATTGTTATTTATATTTTAATTAATCAAACTCCCGGGATAGAATAATTTAGACTTAAAATAGAAATAGATTGCTTCTTTCTTTTTTTGCAAGTAGAATTTAGTAGAGCTTCAAAGTTAAGTCTCCTTTCAAGGAGCACTTTCTCCTTAAGTGGCAAATGGGCCCACATACCGGTGAGGATCGCCATCCCAAATGAGTATAGGCCTAATTGGGGCCTTGATCGAGCAATTTATCCACTTTGATTGCCAATAATTTTTCGAGGCATCAACAATTTGGCACTAGAAGGAGGGCCACTAATAATGAATGGCACGTAGAAATTCATGACATAAGCATTCAAAGAGATCACCATCGCCCTCAAAAACTCTCTTAGAATCAAGCTCTCATTCTCCATCCAAGATAATTATTTCAACCTCAGAGATTGATTTACTGGAGTCATCTTTACATAGAGAAGTTATACAACCTAGTCATCAACAAATATCAGATTTTGTTATCACTCAAGAAATAAGTTCTGCTGATGATCAAGAAATTTTACCTTATTACAAGGATATTTCTATTCAGTCTGTTCATTAGATCTTGGATCGAAATATACCAGATTTTGATAACCTTGATGTTCCAATGTTGAAACTTCCTCCCAACTTGAAAAATTTAGGAGTTTTGACAAGAACACAGAGTAGGAAACTCGAGAAGGAACCAATTGAGCATACCATACCAACTAAGGGTAAAAAATCTCAGCCAAAAGGTGAACCTACTTCTTTCTAAGAAACAACTAATTCCCTTGCTTATAGTGAATTGTAGAAAGAAGATTTCCTATTAGAAAATCAATTAGAAGAGTCAAAAGTATCTCCGACATCAATACCTGAAGGCAATCCACCTTATAAACCTTTTCTTTCTGGTACAATTTCTCTTGTATCGCTAGGAACTCCTCAAAATCTTACATCCACAATTATGGTAGGAGTTAATCAACCTAGAAGACATTGGCTTAATACTGAAGTAGTTGTAGTTTTTGGATATAGTCATGATCTTCCCAAAAATCCTGAAAAATTCCTTCCAAAATTCGATCCTGATAATAGAGAAGTTCATGTAGATCATATTAGCAGATTTATGTTGGTTGTCAATTTAAAGGGAGTTCAATATGAATATGTTGTATGTATATTTTTACTTTATACTTTTGAAGGAAGAGCTTCAACATGTTATTTTACATTACCACAAGGGAGTATTACAAATTGGAATGATTTTGAAACTAAATTTATAAAGAAGTTTGGGCAGAATAAAAAACCAACAACAATGGTTCTAGATTTATCAAGAATCAAAATAACACAAAAAGAAAAAGTTGAAGATTTCAACCAAAGATTCCTAACTTTATTGAATAAAATTCCAACGGATTTTGTGCCTCCAGATAATGTAATTATGGAATTTTACACTACAACTTTGCATTCTTCTATTTCCATTTTTGTTATACTATCCCAAAATAATACATTAACAAAAGCATTTGAAGAATTATCAAGCATAGAGATGGGATTGATGATTATTTCCAGTAAGGAATCAATTGAATAAAATAAAATTGCACCTCAAATCAGGAAAAAAAATGTGCTCAAAACGATAGAAGAAAAGAAAGATAAAGAAACCATCAATATGGAAAGCCTACATAGATTGTTTAAGAGCTTAGTGAATGAAATTATGGATTTAAAAAAGAATGTGGTAGAGGAATCGGCCTCTAAAAATCCATGGAGACCATTTACTAGGAGAAATATTCCTCCACCATGTAATCAAATTTATTCTGTTGATGTTGATGAAGACTAATAAGTTGAAGAAGAAGGTCAAAGCTATGACAAAGAAGATGATCAAGAAACTCCCGCGGCAAACCTCACTTGGGATGTAGTTGAAGGAATGATTGACGAAGAGGTAAATGCAGTCCAAACTAGAAGTAAAAATACACCTGTCAATACTTCTACTCAAGCTCCTCCAATACCCAGTAAAAATAATTCATCCCAAGAACAATCCAAAACTTTGGTAGTTTTAGATCAACTTGGCTATGATATAGTTGAAGATTTGAAGAAAATTAGGGCAGATATTTTGTTATTTGAATTATCAAAATTAAAACAACAAAAAAATAATTTTTTTAGAGCACTAGGAACACACACTTTTGGAAAAAAAAAACTTATACTGCTCTTAATAAAAATAAAGGTGTCCAAAACGTTTCTTCAAACAAGAAGAAACATGTCAATTCCAATGATAATTTGATCGGGGAAAAATCAAATTCGCATACTCCACATTTTCTTTTAACATGTGAATTTATAATAAAAATGTGCACAACTGTTTGGTTGATTCTAGTGCCTCATCAAATATCATGCCATATTTTGTCTCAAAAAAGATAAATGTTTTACTCTAGAAATCTAATGTGCGGATAATGTAATTAGATAGGTCAAAAGTTAAATTTTTGGGTGAACGTAAAGATGTCTTTATTAGACTAGCTTCCAATCCAAAAGTTCATCAAGTTATTGACATCTTAGTTGCATATATCCCTGAAGCCTATTGTTTACTACTCAGTAGAGATTGGTCTGAAAAACTTAATGGTTATTTTGCAACTGACTATTCTCATTTATGGTTACCATATAATGGTAAACCAAATCAAATCAAGGTTGAACAAGAAAGACACATGGAACATATTGTCATAGATCTTGATGATTCAAATGAACCAATAATGTTTTCTAGTTCAATTTTAGGCAACTATTGTGTCGATACCTTCTTTGGAAATTTTGTTGCAGAAAAATCCCCATTCTCAGATCTTATAACTTTGTTTGAAATTTCAAATTATTCTCCCAAAAAACGATTTGATGTGTGTAAATTATATAAATGAAACTATACATTCTCCTATAAATAGTGAATTTTGGTCTTAATTTTTTTATGGTTCCAAATCTAATGACATTTTTGGAGCTGGATGTATCTTACAGAACCCCACTGACAAGAAAAATATGCTAGCATGCATATTAGAATTTCAATGCACAAATAATGATGCAGAGTATGAAGCATTCATACAAGGGTTGAAGAAAGCAATCAACATGAATGTTCAATAGATGAAGGTATTTGGATATTTTGAAATCATCATCAAATAGGTAAGAGACACTATACATTGTGTTTCTAATCATCTCAAGAATTATTAGCAGATTGTTTGGGATCTTATTTCTCATTTCATGGCCTTCAACATTAATTTGATTCCCAGAGCTCAGAATTCTGATGTTGATTTGCTATCTAATGTTGCCTCCAAATTAATTCATTTTGAAGAATTTTCCCATGAAATATTCTCCATAGAATTACTTTTTAGAACTTATGTGCCTGATAACATTATTAATTGGAGAATTTTCAATGAGGATTATGATATCATAAATTTTCTTACACAAGAGGATACATATCATGACTCAGTAATTTATGAAGATTAACATAATTTATAAATTTAGGGTGGGGGGTGGGGCAATATTATAGTAAATATTGAATTTAATCCACCATCATCAGACATAAAACATAAAAAATAAAAAAATTCTATTCCTAAATCAATAGTCAGATTGGAAAAACTTTATGATTTGAAGGATAGATTTAAAGCTCCTACAAATTGTAAAACAAATAGTTCATCAATGAAATTTGAAATAATCAATTTGGGAACTGAGGATAATCTACAAAATGCAAACCTTGGCTTAATTTATACGTCATCCGAGATAATATCTTTTATTCGTTTGTTAAAACAATATAAATATATTTTTGCTTGGAATTACATTGATTTGAAGACTTATGACACATCAATAATCCAACATACTATGCCTTTGAAACCAAATGTAAAGCATGTTCAACAAATGCTGAGAAAAATTCATCCAAATTCAGAACAACAAATAAAGAACGAGTTGAATAAAATTTTAAAGGCTAAAATCATATTTCTTATTAGACATTCTCATTGGGTATCAAATTTAGTTCCTATTAGGAAGAAGAATGGTGATATTAGAAGTTGCATAGATTTCAAAAATCTGAACAAGGATTCTGAAAAAGATAATTTTTCTCTTCCTCCTATGGAACATATTTTACAATCTGTTGTAGGTGCTGAAATGGTGTTCCTTTTAGATAGATTTTCAAGATATAATCAAATCCTGGTGTCTAAATATGATCAACTTAAAACAACATTTCAAACTAAATGGGGCACCTATGCATATAGAAAAATGCATTTTGTTTTAATCAATGATGGAGCCACTTTTAAACATGCCATGAATATAGCTTTCAGAGGTCTTATTAATAAGTCAGTGGTCATATATCTGGTTGATATTACCATTTACTCTAAATCCATACTAGATCATATACATCACCTTAAATAAAAAAATTGTCACTATAGAAAATATGGCATATCCCTAAATTTTAAGAAAACTATTTGTGCATTAACATAAGGAAAGTTATTAGGATTCATTGATTGTAAAGAAGGAATTATTATTGAGCCTCAAAGAGTAAAAGCTATATCGGAAATTCCTTCTCCTCATAATAAGAAATCAATGCAATCATTCTTGGGACAAATTAATTTTGTCAGACGCTTTATTCCAAGCTTTGATTAAAAAATATGACATATTTAAATGGAACAATTTAGAAAGAGATGCATTTAGATTAATTAAAGAAGCGAATGTTCAAGCACTTTCTCTTATTTCTCTAGACTTTAATAAATAATTTATTCTTTAATAAAGAATTTGTTCTTTACACATTTGCTTTTGATCAAGCTTGTGTTATTGTCCTTACTCAGAGAAATGATCAAAATTTAAAAATACCCATTTTCTTTATGAGTACAGGATTTCAAGGGGAAGAGTTAGATTATTTAACAATAAAACAACAAGCTTATGCAATTTTTAAGGCTGCCAAACATTTTAGACCTTTTCTACTTAAATCTCATACTAAAATTATTGTTCCATATCCCTCTGTAAGAAATTTAGTTGTCCAGAAAGATCTCGGTGATAAAAGAGCTAATTGGATGACTTCGCTTTAGGAATATGATCTTGAAATCAAACCATAAAAAAATGTTAAAGGTCAAGGTATTTGTAAACTTGTTACATAATCAATTGATTCGAAACCAACAACTATAGATCATGACGAATTAAAAGAAGAAATCAATGATGTGAATCTTACAGTTGATTCTAGTAGTACATGGGATGTTGATATTAAATATTTTTTTACTCATGGCTCAGCTCCACAACATATTGAACCAAAGAAAAGAAGAGCTTTGAGATTAAAGTCATATCAATACCAATTGATTAATGGAATTCTATTTAGAAAAAAATATGATTCGGTTTTTCTCAGATGTTTGGAGAAGTTAGAAGCTGACAAGGTTTTATCTAAATTGCACGATGGTCCTATAGGTGGACATTTTGGAGGAGATTCTATTGCTCACAAATTTTTCCGTGCAGACTATTACTGGCCAACCGTATTCAAATATGCTCATGCATATGCCAGGAAGTGTAATATTTGTCAAACTTCTGCAGGAAAAGAAAAGAAACTAGCATTCCCATTACAAATAGTTGCAATTGATGAACCTTTCCAACAATGGGGATTAGATGTCATTGGAGAAATTTCTCTGAACTGATCAAAGATGCATAAGTATATCTTGACAACAACTGACTACTTTACAAGCTGGATTGAAGCCATTCCCCTTATAGTTGTCAATCAAGATCAAGTGATATCCTTTATTGAACAATTTATCATTACCAGGTTTGGTGTTCCCGACACTGATTTTTTATAATTCCTCCTATTTTTCTTCTATTAAATTAACTTAGTTTGCATTGGAAAAAGGTATTAAAATTAAATACTCTGCTAACTATTATCCACAAGGAAATGGTCTAGCAAAATCAACCAATAAGAATCTTCTCAAAATCATCAAGAAAAAAATATCTGATAATCAAAGAGATTGGCACAAAATTCGTGTATATGCATTATGGGATGATAGAATTACTCCTAAAGCAGCATTAGGAAATTCCCCCTATTTCTTGGTTTATGGCAAGGAAGCCATTCTTCTTGTTAATATTGCCTTACCTTCTCTTCAATTGGCTCAATCAATTAAAGATGACCCTTGTCCCAAAACCCAAGAATGAATTTAGGATTTGTTAAAATTAGAAGAAATTAGAATCAAAGCCAAAGAAACTTTCATTGATCATCAGAAACTCATTAAAAAATGGTTTGAAAACCACTCAGTTGGTAAGGAATATTTTTTTGTTGGTGACTTTGTTTTGAAATGGGACAAAGCCCATGAAGACAAAGGAAAACATACTAGGTTTCAAAGACTTTGGCTAGGTCCCTTTCAAATATCTCAAAAATCTTGGCCCTTCAACATGCATTTTGCAATCATTGGAGGGGGAGATTGAAAGCCTCCCCGTGAATGGTCAAAACCTTAAGAGATATTTTTCTTGAAGATTTATCAATATTTTGTAAATATTGTAAAAAATATGTAAATATAAATATTTTTCATTTCTTAATTATTCATACATTTTCTCTTTTGTTTTCTGTTTATTTTATTGTTCATAAGGGGTTTGCTACTTTCAACAAAGACATGTATGTTATTTTGGTGATCTATTCAAATCTGTCTATATTTGAAAGCATCACAGTTAATTATTGGTACTAAGTGATATAACTTATAAGGAAAAAATATTTTGTATTATGGAGGAACTTCTATGTCACAATGAATTCATCTTTATCATATATATAATTCCAATCTAGGTTTCTTCCAGAAATATTTTTGAGCATTCACTTATTCCCACACATAAAGGTTAATCATTGTCTATAATTGGAAATGAGAGAAAACTATAGGCTTGTTGGGTTTGTGTTATATTATTTGCACGAGTAGTAGTGTCGCATTTTTTTACCTCGGGAAACGTGTCACATTTTTTCCTCATTTTTTGTGTTGCCTCGATTTTTGTGTCCATTGTTGGGCGATTTTTCGACACATGGTTTTTGCCAATGGTTTTCTATTTCTGGTTAAGGAATTAGGGTTGTTGACTAATCTAGGTCATTGGGTTTGGGTTTTGGATGCCACTGGCTCTTATATGTATATTGTATTGTAAACAATGTATCACATGAATGAATATAGAATATGTTGGTTTTCTCGATTTGGGTTTCCACAGGAAAAATCTTTGTGTAATGTTTGTATTTTCCATCGTATATTTTATGTTCTTTTACTGAAAACCCGTTTGCAATAAATATTGTACAAGGTTAAAATCTACATTTTGTATCAGAGCTTTGTTGTCTTCAGGGGGACGCCTTTGTGGTCAAGGGTTTGGCTCGAGACTGTGATAAGCCTTGTTATAGTGGGAGATCTGTGGTATTGAATTTTCAGGTGAAAAGAAATGGCAAGCAATTCAAAAATGGAGATCGAGAAGTTTAATAGGCAAAGTTTTGAGTTATGGAAGCTCAATATGGAAGATTTGTTGGTGGACAAAGAACAAGGTAGATCCAAGTACTACACCTACAGGAACTTCAGTAGATGACTGGAAAAATTTGGATCAGAAGGCGAAGAGAAAAATCCAACTGTGTCTCTCAGATTCAGTATTACTGAATGTGTCAGAGGAAGCTACAACCAAGGATTTATGGGATAAGTTGGGGAGCTTGTATCAGTCTAAGTCCCTAGTAAATAAACTATTCATGAGAAAGAAGATGTATAACCTGAGGATGAGAGATAGAGACTCAGTGGTAGACCATTTGAACGCTTTCAATACTGTGGTAAGTCAGTTAGTATCTGTTGAGATTAAAATTTCAGATGAAGATAAGTGTATTAGTTTACTGTGTTCTTTACCAGACTCATGGGATAGTCTGGTTGTGGCCATAGGTAGTAATACAACTGCCTTGAAGTTTGATGAAGTGGTATCATACTTGTTGTCGAAGGAGATGAGATGGAATAATATGGAAGGACAAAGCACAGACGCATTATATGCAAGAGCACACTCCCGAGAAAGAAATAGATCTAATTTCTCAAGTGGGAGATCTAAGTCTAAGGTTAGACATAAATCTCCTGGAAATTTTGTAAAGGTATGTTGGAGATGTGGAAAATAAGGGCTCTACAAGAAGAAATGTAGATCCAAAGTTGAGAAAAAGAAGGGATCTGAAGAATCTCCTTTTACAAAAGTAAATACCTCCAAGGAAGAAGGAGGGGATATGTACTTGGCTTCTTCAAGCACACATGCATATCATGAGGCATGGTTGGTTGACTCAGGTGCATCCTTTCATATGACTCCCCACAGGGAGTGGTTATGTGAATATGAAAGGTATGATGGAGGTAATGTTTTCCTAGGTGATGACTCGAGAACCAGAATCATGGGTCGAGGAAAAGTCAAGTTGACACTCATAGATGGAAGTATTATAACACTACCTGGTGTTCTATACATCCCGGGATTGGCTAGAAATTTGATTTATGTAAGAAAAATGGATGATGCAGGGGTAAAAACAATATTAGAAAAGGAAACTTGCAGGATGGTTCGAGGAGAAATGGTGTTGTAGAAGGGAGTTCGGTTTGGAACTCTGTATAAGCTACAAGGAAGCACTACTAATGATGGGTGTAATATTTCCATTGTTCTTGATATGGGATTTGAAGAAGAAATAACTCCTATAGTCTCTGGAGAAAAGGTTATGTTGTGGCATCAAAGACTAGGCATATCGAAGAGAAGGGTCTTAGACTACTACACGGTAAAGGTATGGTTGAAGGTATGTCTAACTACTCTTTGG
The DNA here is from genome assembly GCA_032191745.1 of Picea mariana. Classification (NCBI taxonomy): domain Eukaryota; kingdom Viridiplantae; phylum Streptophyta; class Pinopsida; order Pinales; family Pinaceae; genus Picea; species Picea mariana. Next base: position 749,862 of record JASDQU010100227.1, on the reverse strand, counting down.
ATTTTGATTCATGTGGACATTGTGTATATGGGTAGCAAAATTGGGTAATATTCCCCTCTGGAGCAATGAGGGCAGAAAGAATTTTACAGCTAATTCACAGTGATGTTTTTAGACCTGTGTGGATCCCATCATTGGGAAAATCTGTGTACTATGTCTCATTTATAGATGAATTCTCGAGGAGTACTTAGATATATTTCCTCAGGAAGAAATCTGGAGTCTTTGACATTTTTAAAGAGTTTAAGGCTCTTGTTGAGAATCAAACAGAGAAAAAAATTAAGGCGTTGAGGACAAATACTAGCGGAGAGTTATGTGGGAATGAATTTAAAGAATTATGTAAGAAGTGTGGTATAGCAAGGCAGAATACTACTCCATATACACCTCAACAAAATGGAGTTGTAGAAAGGATGAACAGGACGTTGATGGAAAAAACAAGGTGCATGCTCATTGGTGCTAGCTTAGGGCAAGAATTCTGAGTAGAGGCAGTGGGTACTGCATGTTACCTAGTCAAAAAATCACCCTCATCAACACTGGATGACAAGACTCCATAAGAGCTATGGAGTGGTAATAAACCTTCTCTCACACATCTCAAGGTATTTGGATATGAGGCATATGTTCATGTTACAAAGGAAAACAAGAGTAAGCTAGATAAGAAGGCTGAAAAGTGTATCTTTATTGGGTATAAAGATGGTCTCAAAAGTTATAAGCTTTGGAACCCAAAAACTAAGAATATAGTGTATAGCCAAGATGTGGTATTTAGAGAAATGAAGGATGTTGTTAAACAAGAAGTCCTACCAAGTAAGGAAGAACCAGATAAAATAGAGTTTGATTTAAAGGATGATGAATCAGACTCTACATAATATTAAGAATCGGAAGAAGAAGATGTTGGACAAATGAGAGTGGGGGTGAATCAATTGTTACCGTGCTTAAAAAATTATGCTTCTTTTAAAATCTTTACAAGGCACTCAATGATGATCACAATAATGCAAGGAAATAAACAATGTCACATTCAACTTCAGTCACATATATGAGAAACACAGAGACAGATATTTCCCAAGGAAACCCATACAGGGTAAAAACCTCTTCTTCTTTATATGATAAGTATTATTTACATTCTTTACATTATCATACATATGAGCACCAACTCATTGTGAGGCTACAACCTCTGGTTTTTGCAAGCTGCAACTTGCTGAGAGCACCAACTCTCTGTTTTTCTCTAGCACCCACTAGAAGGAAGCACCAACTCCCTGGTTTCTCTAGCACCAACTAGAAGGCAACACCAACTCCCTGGTTTCTCTAGCACCAACTCCCTATGTTCAAGCCCCCACTTGAACCTCTGAGGACACCAGTCCTCCCTAGCACCTCCCAACCACCCTGAAATATAAATTCTTTGTTACTAAAACTTATTACAGTGATATAAAGTTATTCAATGGCTTACTAGCCTTGTCGTTGTTCTGTTACACTGCTTTGCCCTGTCTGCATCAATGTCTTCTGCACACCCCTTGCACTTTCTATTCTTATGCCTTTTATGCTTTGTGCACCATATCCCTTCAATGCAACATTCCACTACTATGCATTTCTGCTCCTGTGCTCTGCCTCCTTGCACACACCTGAATTCTCCTACATAGCAACCCCAACAACCCCAACAACAACAACAACCACATCTCTTCTCTATACCATGTACTTATATCTTCTGTGCACCTTGTGCATGCAATGCGCGCAATACCTCTGCATACTCACACCGCGCCGATATCCTCCACCTCTTGAGTGCTTTTCCTGATCATCACAAATCTTCAACTTCTCTGGTGGTTCCCACCATGCATCCAACATCACTGGGTGTTCTATTCAGATTCCTCAACCTCTCTGGCAGTTGAGACTCCTTGTCTTCTCTAGCACAGTCGAGCTTATGCCTTCTATTTTAGTTATAGACTTCAACGCTCATCCATCTGTCAATCGCCTCCACGAACAGTCTTTGTTCTACTGGCTGATCCTTTGAGACTCTTCACCTCCTCTGTCAATCACCTTGAAGTGTCTTCAAGTCCTCTGGTAGAACTCATCACTGGTTTATGGCAGTTTCACTGTGTCGTGCAATAGTAGCCCTCCGATTATGCTCAAATTCACTTGCACCGTTGGATTAACTCTGAAGAGTATTGCCATTATTTACCTGTTTCTCACTTTCACAATTCAGAGATTCTGCAATGAGACATCTTGAGTCTCCATGTCACGAGCTCCAAAAAGGAGCTTGGCTTCTCTAGCTCTCTCCTCTACATGACCACAGGCGGTGACCTCCAGTTACACCGACAATTCACCTTTTTGGTATTTCGACATTCGTATGATCCAGTGTCTTGACACTCCCATACGCGATCCTCAAAATTCCGAGGTGGAGCTTATCTGCACTAGGTCCTTCCTCCACATGACCACACGTAGTGACCACAGGCTATGCTAAAAGGCACTATAAACTTATGATCTTCATCGACCCTGATCGACGATCCATGATCTCGATGAATCAACGGTCCAAATCTCATCGTGAATTCACATCTCGCTGTTCCTTAGATGGAGATTCTCTTCACTCCAAGTCGCGATAGGCAAGACTCTGAGATGGAGCTCAGATCAACGGTCTAGGATTTTGGTGTATTGACGGTCTAGATCTCATTGTGAATTCGCATCTCATTGTTCCTTAGATGGAGATTCTCATCACTCCAAGTTGCGATAGGCGAGACTCTGAGATGGAGCTCAGATCAATGGTCCAAAACCCTTGGTGATCTGACGGTCCAGATCTTATCGTGAGTTCGCATCTCGCGATTCCTGTGATGGAGGTTCTCATCACTCCAAGTTGCGATAGGTGAAGCTCTAAGATGGAGCTCAGATCGACGGTCCATAATCCTTGGTGATCTGACTGTCAAGATCTTTTCGTGATCTCACATATCGTGAGTTTGAACCTCTTTCCTTTGGATTTCACAACTTGTGAAACTCTGAAATGGAGTCTTTGTGGTGCTTTGATCTTTCGCCATGCATCCTCTTGATCAACGGTCCACGACTGTCCCCGATGGATGGCTAGGATTCCTTCACAGTTTTGGGGAGTTGGATGACTCTTGGACTTATCCGCCTTGCAGCTTCACCATATCTAACAGCTATTGATCCTTCATAGATACCTTAGATCCTATGGCCCAGATCTTCTCGCAATTTCGCCACTTCACGATTTCGTCGCTTCGTGATTTCGTCCACCTTCGCGATTTCGCTGCTTCGCGATTTTTTCCACCTTCGTGATTTCGCTGCTTCGCGATTTCTTCCACCTTGTGATTTCGTCACTTCGCGATTTCGCCACTTCATGATTTCGCTACTTCGGTGGTGAAGTGTTTTGACACTTCAACTCCCGGTATCCGAAATTATAAAATGGAGTTTACTATTCCATTATCATTGCGCTGCTGATCATGTTGATCTTTGCCATCAATGTTTTTTCCATCAATGACAAGCTTACTCCCAACTGTAAACCTTCCAACAATCTCCCCCTTTGGCATTGATGGCAACCCTGAACGGCTGCGCTAATCTGTTTGGACCTCCAACTGTAGCATCCAATCCGGACAACTCCTTTTCTCCCCCTTTGACATCAATGTCAAAGAAAACACACTCCTCCTGAGTTGTTGTAGTAATTTTATGAGGTATCAGATATGCAATCAATACAAGACTCCCCCTGACAGGATGGACTTTCTTACATGTGAGATGGGATAACACCCAGCTTCTATATGATATATTCAAATGGTGTCTTGGGTAGAGGTTTAGTAAAAATGTCTGTAATTTGTTCTGTGGTTGGAATGTAATGGACCTGAACAATCTGATTGGAGACCTTCTCTCTCAGAAAATGATATTTTATGGGAATATGCTTGGTCTTGGAGTGGAATACAGGATTTTTAGACACACTGATGGCACTAGTGTTATCACAATGAATTGGGATCAGTGCAATGTATTTCACCTCCAAATTTGCAAGTGTTTGAATCATCCATAATACCTGAGTGCAACAGGTAGAAACAACAATGCACTCTACCTCTGTGGTTGATAAAGAAATGGAACCTTGCTTTTTACTAAGCCAGGCTACTAAGGAGTCACCCAGGAAAAATGCTCCTCCACTGGTGCTTTTTCTCTCATCAACACAGTTTTCCCAATATGCATCTGAATAAGCAGTTAGCTGAAGATTTTGATTTCTGGGATACCACAGACCATAAGTCATTGTTTCTTTCAAATACCTAAATATCCTTTTGACAGCTTGCAAATGACTCTATTTAGGTGCAGCCTGATATCTTCCTACCATTCCTACAACATGCATTATGTCTGCGCGAGATGTTGTGATGTACAACAGGCTTCCTATCATTGATCGATATGAGCTTTGATCAACATCAGGTGAATCACCATCCTTGCTTAATTTACATCCAGTTACCATAGGTGTACCCACAGGTTTAGAATCTTCCATTTGAAACCTTTTCAACATTTCTCTTAGATATTTTTCTTGAGAAATGAACATCCCTTCAGACCTCTGAGTAATTTGTAGACCAAGAAAAAATGACAGTTCTCCTATCATAGACATTTCAAATTCAGACTCCATGGCAGAAGTAAACCATTGTACCAATGAATCCTTATTACATCAAAAGATGATGTCATCTACATAGACCAGTACCATGAGCAAATTATTATCCTTTGTTTTAATATACAAATTGTTGTCAGTTGTTCCTCTCTTGAACCCTTTGTCTTTGAGATATGTATCCAGTCTGTGATACTAGGCTCGAGGGGCTTGTTTTAAACCATATAAATATTTCTTCAGCTTGCATACTAAGTCAGGGTTATTAGACAGTTTGAGACCCTCTGGTTGTTCCATATAGACTTCTTCACTTAAATCTCCATTTAGAAAGGTTGACTTGACATCCATTTGGTAGACTTTAAACCTTTTATGACAAGCATAGGAAAGAAACATTCTGATAGCTTCTAATCTTGCTACGGGTGCAAATGTTTCACCAAAATCTAGTCCTTCTATCTGAGCATAGCCTTTACAGCCTAACCTTGCTTTGTTCCTGATAACTTGTCCTTTCTCATTCAACTTATTCTTAAAGATCCGTTTAGAGTCAATGACGATTTTACCTTCAGGTCTTTGAACCATCTCCCATGTATTGTTTTTCTCAATCTGATCAAGTTCATCATTCATTGCTTTAACCTAGTGATCATCTTTGCTGGCTTCATTGAAATTCTTAGGTTCCAACATGGATATGAAAGCTATATGATATTGTTCGGTGGTTTTGATTAACTTTCTCCTAGTTTGTACACCTTTGTCTTTTTCTCCAATTATCTGACTTGCAGGATGATTCTTTTGAATGATTCTGAAGGAGGAATTTGAAGTTGACTGCTGATTTGAGTTTGTCTGAGTGTCTAAGTCTTCATCTGATTTAGAGTCTTCATTTTCTGATTCTTGGACCTGTTTATCTTCAACTTCAGCTGTGTCTTGTGTAGAAGGCTCATTTCTGTACATCTCTCTTGCTAGGATTCGTTCATCAACTTTTACATCAATACAGTCAACCATTTTATGCAGCCTCTTATTATAGCATCTGTATCCTTTACTGTTTGTAGCATACCCTAAGAAGATACCTTCATCAGCCCTGTCATCATATTTGCCAAGGTTTTAATCATTATTCTTTATATAGCATTTACTCCCAAAGACTTTGAAGTGTTTAATTGAAGCAGGTCTTCCAAACCACAGTTCATAAGGTGTCTTGTCACTTTGGGGTCTGAGGTGGGATTTGTTAAGAACATGGACTGTTGTGTGTATTGATTCTACCCAGTAGGTTTGACCAATGCTCTTCTCATTCATCATTAACCTGGCCATTTCCTGCACTATTCTGTTTTTCCTCTCAATTACTCCATTTTGTTGTGGAGTTCTTGGGATTGTGTATTCTCTCTTGATCCCATGCTCATAGCAGAATTTTCCTTGAAGTCTCTTGACATAAACTCTCCTCCACGGTCTGATCTTACTGCCTTTAACCTCTTCCCTGTTTGAGTCTCAGTTAAAGCCTTAAATATTTTAAACTTCTCAAATGCTTCAGCTTTTTCTTTGAGAAAGGCAACCCAAGTAAGTCTGGAGTCATCATCGATAATCAACATGAAGTAGTTTTCTTTCCCTGTGCCTTCCTGTCTTGATGGTCCACATAAATCCATATGAACTCGTTAGAGTGGTTTTTCTGTTGAAGTAAAACTCTTGGACTTAAACTGTGTCCTGTTTTGCTTCCCTACTTGGTAGGGTTTACACATTAAATCTTGGGGCTTTGATATCCTCGGAAGATCTTTTACTGCCTCGAGTTTTTTGAGTTTGATTAAGTGGTCAAAGTTTAGATGTCCAAGTCTCCTATGCCATAACCAGCTTTCATCATGTCTGCTTAGATGACATTCTTCTCTATTTTCTTTCATCACATATACATTATTTTCTGTTCTTATGCCTTTGGCCACCACTTTTCCTAAGGTTACAGATTTTATCTTGTAGTCCTTAGATGTGAACACCACTTCACATCATCTGTCACACATTTGACTTACACTGAGCAGATTATGTTTCAGCCCATCTACAAGTAGAACATCTTGGGCTTTTCCTTTTCCATTACTTCAGCTCACCATCCCTTTGCCCTTTATTTTCCCTGGAGCATCATTTCCAAAGGTTACATTTCCTGATTTGCTTTCACTTAGAGATAGAAACTTGCCTTTGTCTCCCATCATGTGTTTGGAGCATCCACTATCTATATACCAAGGATTCGTTTTTCTTTGAGTGGACAACACTAATCCACACTTGTCACTTTCCTTCTTCTTCCAAAACTTGACATTTTCAGCAGGGGATTTCGAATCTGGTTCATATTGCCTTAAACGACAGTCAATAGATTTGTGTCCATAGTTATGACATATGTAGCATTCAATCTCATTGTTCAACAGGTCAAACTTATTGGTGCAGCGTTGTCTACTCATTGACTGTTGATTATTTCTTGACCTCTTTAGTTGCATGTCCCTAGACTTAATTTGGCAATTGGCAATCAATGAAGGTTTGTTACTTGGCTGCATCATTCTTTGTTGTGGCAAGTATTTATTCCTTTGAAATCTTAATTGCTCATGTCTAAGTATTAAGGAACAATTTACAGCTTTGTGACCAAAGTTAGCACAGTAGAAACAATAGCCATAGAAAAATTCTTTGTACCTGGAAAATGGTTGTCTTTTTTGAGCAAATCGATTTCTTCCAGGCTGATGATGTCTTTCAGCAGTGAGCGCATTACTTCTTTGTTCTACAGATTCAGATCTGGCATCTCTTACCTTACTCGACCTGGGTGGTTGATTGTCTTCCTTTGTTTCTGCAGGTTTTTTATTGCCATTGGTTGTACTTTTGACAAACTTGATGGGTTCTTCATTTCCTGGNTCTTCCAGGCTGATGATGTCTTTCAGCAGTGAGCGCATTACTTCTTTGTTCTACAGATTCAGATCTGGCATCTTTTACCTTACTCGACCTGGGTGGTTGATTGTCTTCCTTTGTTTCTGCAGGTTTTTTATTGCCATTGGTTGTACTTTTGACAAACTTGATGGGTTCTTCATTTCCTGGCTTACCACTGCTTGATCCCTCTTCATAACCCAAGCCAGTTTTCAGCTTTGGATTCCTTTGCTGATTCAAAATGGTGGCCAATCCTTCTGAGGCTTTGATACTTGGCAGATTTTGATTATACAAGGATTGAAACTTCTCCATTTACTTCCTCGTTTTCACTACTTCTTGTTCTAATGCTTCACATCTTGGATTCTTTTCTGATAGTTGTTGTTTTAGAATCTCTTCAATTTTATTTGCCTCTTCCAATTCTACTTTTAGTAGGACAAGGTCTTCATTAGGTTCTTTACGGTCTTTCTCGAACTGTATCAACAATTGTCTTTGCTTTCTGTTCTTGATTCTTAGTCTGTCAATCTCTTCCAGTGCACTGATCAATTCTCCTTCCATGTCAACCACAGCTTCTTCTTCATCACTCCCTGTGATTTTATTATCATAATCCTCTTTGGCCATAAGTATGAAGTCATTTAGTTTATCTTCAAAAGAGGAGTCATTTTCTTCATCATCATTATTTACGCACAAACTTTTCTTCTTAAAGTTTTTCTCTTTAAAGAAATTTCTGTGTTTGTACTTCTCATCATCATCACATGTTTGATCCTTTCCTTTGTGGGGACATTTATTTGCAAAATGACCTATCCTACCACAGTTGAAACATTTGAAAGGCAGTTTGCCTTTGTATTTACCTGATCCCTTCTTCAGTCTCTTCACAAATTTTGCTTCAATTTCACCGGGCTCAAAATCCTCATTCTTGTCTGCTTTAAATGATGCTTCTCTGAAGGTGGGTTTATCTTTAACTATTCTCATTTCATATGCAGTCAATGTTCCTAGCAGTTGATCAAAATCCAAGGTTTTTAGATCATTAAGTTCTTCTATAGCAGAGACCTTCGGGTTGAACCTATCTGGGAGAGATCTCAAGATTTTCTGAACTAAAGAAGGTTCATCAATTGTTTCACCAAGTGCCTTCATTGCATTTACCATTTCTTCTACTCTCAGAAAGTATTTTCCAACAGTTTCATCTTCCTTCATCTTCAGCTATTCAAACTGTATTCTGTAGGTTTGAAGCTTTGCATCCTTTACCTTCTCATTACCCTCATAACTGCTAATGAGTTTGTCCCACATTTCTTTGGCAGTTCCTAGGTGCATAACCTTTACGAATTCTTCTTCTGCAAGCCCAATCAAGATAGCATTCATAGCCTTAGTGTTGAAGATAAATTCTAGTTTGTCATCCTTATTATCTAGCACAACTGGATTTACATAACCAGTATCTACCACATCCCAGACATCTGCACCTAACGACATTATGTAGGTTCTCATTCTAACTTTCCAGAAGGCAAAATTTGTTTCATTGAA
>JASDQU010100227.1:706723-725418 GCA_032191745.1 Picea mariana | reverse complement strand
TTGTAGTGACCATACTTTCGACAATTGAAGCATTGTACTTCTGAAATGTCTTTCTCTTGATTTGGCTTCCTCCTTGAACCAAACTTCCTTTTGTTCCTGAAGTTCTTGAATCTTGTTGTGAAGGCTTGATCATCGTACTTCTTTTGGGGTTTCTCTTTTGCACTGATCCTTGATTTTTCTTGAGAATAGCAAGTCCAAAGTTCTTCAAATGTCGGATACTCCTTTCTTGTGTTCATGCTTGTGGAAAATGCATCCCACGTCTTGGGAAGACCATTGAGTACTATGTTTACCAACTCCTTCTCTGATATGATCTCTTCAATAGCTTGTAGTTGATCTCTTAACTGAGAAATTCTCACAAAGTATGATGTTATGCTATCATCATCATTCATCTTCATGTCACAGAGCTCATTCTTCAGACTCATTACTTGTCCAATGTTTCTGACTGAGAAGAGGTTTGTTAGGGCATCGTACATCTTCTTCGATGAGTCAATATGGGAGATGTAGGGTATCAAGTGGTATTTTATGGATTCCACTATGATACTCATAGCATTAATGTCATTGTCTTTGAACTTCTCCATAGCTGCAACATTCTGTGGTTCCTTCTCTTTCCCTTCTTCAAAATCTGGTTTCACGATCTTTCCTTTCACAATATCCAACACTTTATTCTTGGCAAGGTTGAGGTCAATCCTTGTCTTCCACGCTCGGAAGCTAGAGGCTCCATCTAACTTGTTCTCTGACTTCATAGAATAAGTCATGGCTGCTTTGACTTGGTCAAACTCTAGATTTGACCACAAACTCAAACTTCATGTCTTGGCTTGCTGAGAGTATCAGGAGATGCGCTAGGCTAGAGTGCACTGATCTATCCAGAGATTAGGTCAATCCATTCAGTTAAGGTGCCTCAACAAGAGGATTAGGGTTTCTGCAACTGCTCCTGCTAGTAACCCTAGCGGCAGTGTCTTGGAAGCTACTTGTACTAGTAACTGTAGTGAGAGTTCCTCAGTGAGCTCAATATCCTAGCGGCTATGTTTCCTTCCAGCATTTAGACTAAATGAAGGAGGTGTGGGCCCATAACCTATTAGAATATAAGTGGATGTGCTTTTTTAACCATTGACAATACCCTTGTCACCCAACCATAGGCCGAAGCCACCCTCCGACCACCTTAATCTTGACAGAGAATCACTCCGGAAGAAAACCCTAGGCTAGATAGACAAACAAAGGTTAGTGCACTTTTCCCCAAGGATAGCGCATCAACAAGAGCTGATCAGATAGTCCAAACCCTAGCCAAGAGATAGTCCAAGCGTAATCGCTAGCTGTAGCAGCTGCAGTGGCAACTCTCCTCCAAAACTGCGTAGAAACTGGGCAACTGCAGTGCGCACAAGTGCTGCTCTGCAATTTTGAGACTGCCTACCAGAATGAGAACTGGCCTCTTGTATTTATACTAATTCTGGCTAACTGCCTGGGCTGACTTCTCATTCTGGGTATCTATCTGTTCAGTATATATTATTATTTCTGGTTGACTTCTTCTTTTGGAGGCTAATAACCTAATATAAATTATCTTCTTAAGCCGACAAGTCTTCTAAGGTTATTAGCCAACTCATTAGGGTTTCTTCTTGCTTCCCGAAGTATTCTATCCTTTTCAGGTTCACACGTGGAGGTAAATACCTCTCGCAGCTACCATAATATCAACACATGACACCCCATGCAACCATATCTACGAATCAAGAGCCAAAGGCAGGCACGCGAGGGTTAAGGCCAGGGCACATGGCCATGCATACGACCGGGGAGCCAAGAGAAAGGGGTGCATATAGGTGTTTAGCCCAGAGCTTGGACACATGGCGCTCCATGTGACTAGGATCCCAGGAAAAAGGGGGTTGCGCCCATATATTTTCCCAATTTGGGGTTTTCACTATATTATATGGTTTTTTTTTGTTTCTTACGCCGATTTTGGGAGATTTTGCCCATTTTTTGGGGATTTGTAGCCCAATTTGAGGTCATATCTTGGGAGGAAGTTGGGATGGGATCACCAACTCAAATCCTATATAAATCAGAGGTTTTTGATAGACCAAGAGATTAAAAATTGCAGAATGATGATGAGTTGGTGAAGCTTGAAGCCATTTTTATGCAGGGAAGCCATTGAGGAAGCAAACTTTGGAGGCCAATTCTGGGAGCTCCGCTCAACCTTTTTCATTGTTGTCAGTTGTGTTGGATTCTTGAGGTCGAGAAGAACACAACCAAACTAGTTTGTAATCCTTTTTATACATTTCTGATGTACTTTAAATAATTGAAGAGAAATGAGAAAGCCTCACCCATTGAGACAAAGGCTCAGAGACGTAGGAAATCTTGCTGAATGTCGTTAACAACCTTGATGTTATGGTTTTCTGTTATTTATGCTTATATTCTGATCTACATTTATTTATGATGGCTGCAATAATCTCTCATTAAGTTCTTCTTCTTTCCTTAATTCTTGATTGGTAATTGAACACATGCTTGAAACTTAACTAAGTCTTAAAAGATCATTTTCGGATCATTCAATGCCCGTCATATAAGAATTTAAGTGATAATTAAAGATTAACATGGTGATTAAGGTTAACATGATCAATACAAAAAAATTAATTATATTGTGCCATGTCATCTCAGGAACCAGACGATAAACACAAATCTTGTGTGCATTATTTCCCAAGGTCCCACGGTCCAAGAATTACGACGATAATTAGACACAATAAACTATTAACTTAGGATTAATTAGTTTAAAAGTCTTATGTCGTCAGTCTTATTTGTGCCATCTTTTCAATGTTAATAAGGCATGTCACCCTTCGCTTCACAATTAATGGCATTTATACATGAATTAATGGTAATGGGTTGGCAACGTTTATGTTTTAAGTATTCGATGTATGGTGTTCTTATTACACTACATGAGTTCATTGCTTCTATTGATTTCCACTTTTGTTTGCAGACCCAGTTCTCAAAAAATACCACATAACAGTTTCCATGGCGCCCAGAAAATCAAAGAAGCAGGATCTGGCTCAACAGATAGAAGACCAAGAAGCTAAAAATCCCAATGTTCATCCTTTCTCAAAAACTTCTTATAAAATGCACTCCAAGAGAAAAACTTGGTACCACATCTTTAATATTTTTGAGGAAGAAAGTCTATCGTAGTAGAGAGCGAGAGTGATGATGATACTTATGTCACAAAGATAAATTTTCAAGACATTGCTAAGTCTGGATTACACAAAGTTGTAGCAAGACCCATGTTGACAGGATACACAAATATGATACGATGGGCTCTGGAACATGTAGACCTCTAGATGAAGACTATTTTCAACAATCAGAAGATGGTTATCAGATCCTTGAGGCCTGCAGAATTCCAAGTAATGTATAAATTGTCCAAACTCAAAAAAAATTATAATAATGAGTTCATGGAAAAGTTTAATCAAGAGGAATGTGTGCAGTGTGGTTTACAATTGCCACAATTAATAAAGACTAGTGGGATGATGAGAATAAGTTTGAAATTGATAGCTTGGGAAAATATGCAACTTTTTCCTGCAAACCAGGGCAATTGTATGTTGGTACTCTTATGTGCTAATTATATGGTGAAAAGAACCCTAATAATTTCAAATCAGATCAAGTTCCAATTATGCACAGAGTAATTAGTGGTTACAACTTCAATTGGGGTACTATTCTATCCGATAACCTCTATAGAAACATTGAAATTTTTCTTAAGCTAAAAGAAGAAGGAGAATCCCCTCCATTTTGTATGTTAGCCTATGTAATGGATTCAATTTTATTTGAGAATTATTTTCCTCAAAATGGTTTAGAAGTTGACTCCAAGCTCTATATAACCTATTCATATTTATCATTCTAAGTTATGGGATGAAAATGCCAATGATCATTTTTATGAAATATGTCATTATGTTATTATTCCTCTTCATCAAGCCTTTTTTGGTTTTCAACCACCCAGGATTATAAAGAAAGCTATGAAAAACTTACATCAAATTGGTGATTGGTATATTGTAGAAACATTTTTTCCTATATCAGAGTTTTTTGGATGTAATGCTCCTCCTCATGCCTTGCCCAAATTCATGCCTAACAAACTTGTTTGCAGAGAAATAGCTTATAAGATAGAAGGTACAGGCATAACTAAATATTTACATGCTTCCTCCAAGAGAATTTGGCCTACTTTTCCTATGCATATAGGCCCATATACTCTTTCTGGTGTAATTCATGCAAAAATAGAAGCCATGGCATTGAAGATATTAATTTTTCCTATATTGAGTTTAAGAAGCATGATGCTCTAAAGATTTTAGAGGAACATTGCCTTAAAATTGGTGTAAACAAATATGTTCATGAAGAATATCCTTATGATAATATTTTTAGGAGAGATAAGTCTTATCAAGAAGTTTTTCAGAGAATTCAAGGCCTTCCTAAACAAACACATGATAGTTTCTTAAATTTCTAGAAGGCAAGGAGGAATTTCCTTCCACCAATCCTCAAACAAGAATATACAAAACAAATTCCTAATACTCAAACTGAGATACAATCTATGATATCTCAGATAAAGACATCAGCAAAAAAATTGCCTGAAATATGTAATCCTCCCAATCAACAAAAGAAATTTCAGTCAAGCCAGGAAATCAGTGAAGAAATTTCAGAAATACTATCAGAAGAAATATTAAAAGAAAAGATTATCCAGCAGATATATCATATGAATTCAAATGTTGAGTCTCTTTTATCTGAAAATAATGAGCCGAGACAATCACAACACAAAGAGAAAATGTGTATAAGTCATTTTGTGACAAAATCAACAGAGATATTGTCTCCACTCCAAAATTTTGGTCAAAGTTTAGATACTCAACCTCAGGAGCATGGAAGTTTGATTTCTTCATCATTTGTCTCAGTCATGCCTCTGGCCACTATTCCTGGAGTTTCATTCCCAAATCCTTTATATGTTGATTCTTTAACACCCATTGAGGAAGAGGAAGCTTCTCTTACAGACTTCTTCTTTAGTAAGAAGAAGAGGGAAGTTATTAAAGGTAGGATTCAAAGGAAGAAAACTGATCAAATGAATGAACCAACAACTAAAAAATGAATAATTTGGGATGGTTCCAGGTAGGATGATCAACAACTTGTAGGAGAATTGGCAGATTCCATGGGAGCTTTTGCATCAACCAACATATGGTTAGTAAATAATTTAAAACAAATCATTAAGCAGAAAAATGATGAGATAGTTCATCTTCAAAACAAATTGAAACAAAAAGAAGAACTCATTGAAAAACAAGTGAAACTCAGAATTTCATAGGCACACCAAGCACACTTTCAATAGAGGAAGATCTTGGAAGAACAATTAAAGGCTGAAATTACTTGAGTTCAACAATTTATTTCTGATTTTATAAGTGAAAGTAATTTTCAAATCACTCAACTATAAACTCAAATTCAAAGTTTGGAGAGTGAAATGATTGATGTTGAGCAAGTTAAGCATCAATATTTGCAGGTTAATGATCAATTAAGACAAGCACATGTACATTTTTGTCAAATTATGGGTTCCATTTTAAATCAACAAGGTATGATAAATGATTTCTCAAACATTATTTCAGAATTGTAGGAAGTTGAGTTAGCAGAAGTTCAAAACAAATTCTTTGAATTAATATTATGTCAATATGAGGTTAAACTAGTTTTCCATAACTTATCGAAGACTTTTGAGTAAGAGAAGTTAAAAGGAGAAATAGCTATAAAAGCTTGGAAGCATAATATACAATAATTTAAGAGGATAATCAAAGAACACATCGAAGCATGCACTTCAATATTAAGTTCGACAATTTACATAGTTGGGGAAATTGACATGCCAAATATTCAATTCACCAACAAGACAACCAAGATAGGAGATGATGTTATGGAAGTGCAGAGTCATAGGAAAAAGTATGATGATAAAATTGCAATGTTATTTAAGGTAAATCTTGATGCCATCAATCGATCTATGGTCAAACCACAAAGATATTATGCCATCTCCAATCAAATTTCTACTAGGATTCACCAAAATCTGTCGATTGTGGAAGAGAAACTTTTCAATTATGAAATAACATCCCATATAGAAGCTTCTAATTACATTTTTTGAACACTGGAAATCTACTCAAAATGGAAGGAACACCTGAAAGCTCATGCATCAAACAAGGGACAAGTTGAGAACTAATTCCAGAAAGGCCTATAATTTTAGTTTTATTTTGTTATCTATTTTTAGTCTTTTAGTTATAACACAGTTGGAACAAAATTTTGACTTGTAATTGTTGTAATATTATATATAGTCATTTTCAATAACCTAGAAGGGGTTCGATTTTAAAATAAAAAGACTTGTACACTGTTGTCAAGAATATTTTTGAGAAATACAGAGCCACTCGGTGATTTTGTGATCCATATACTGGAAGAATTGGTATGGTACTTTCATTCATACGTTCATCTGGTATTTTATTTTGAAAGTCACATTCATTCATTTATTTCAATTTGTTAAAGATTGATGAATATTACTTATTGTTTGCACTATTGTCAATCAATTGAATATATTCATTATAAAACATTTTTATAATTTAATTAATGAATGATGAAATATGAATATTGTAATTAGAATAGTTTACATTCAATTGTTTGTTTGAAAATTGTTTTACTACAAAGGTTTCTAAAATATTGTTTAAATGTAGTGAATTGTTTCCCTTTTTAGACAATTATCATTTGTTATTCATATTTTAATTAATCAAGCTCCTGGGATAGAATAGTTTAGACTTGAAATAGAAATAGATTAATTATTTCGTTTTCTACAAGTAGAATTTAGCAGAGCTTCAAATTTAAGTCTCCTTTTAAGGAGCACTTTCTCCTTAAGTGGCAACCGAGCACACATACCGTTGAGGATATCCATCCCAAATGAGTATAGGCCTAATTGGAGCCTTGATTGAGCAGTTTATCCAGGTTGATTTCCAATTATTTCTCAAGGCATCAATAGAAGGGTGAGCCAAGGACTATGCACCCAACAACTTTGAGAGATTATAGGTTGGAGTTCGACATTAACAGAGGAAAATGTCACCACAGACAAGAGTAGCAGTAAAAATTGAGAGCAATGCATTGAGGAAATCAAATTTTCCTTGTGAGAGGATAAGTCAAGGAGGATATACAAAGCTATTGCAAGCGAGCTAGATAGGGTAATGGGATACCTCCATAACTCAAGATTACCAACATCCCAATTCGAAGTCGAATTTTCTTCACTCCATTGACACCAAACTATTATAATCACAGTAACCCATAGAAAAATAGAAACATAATGACAAGAAAGAGAGCTTGAGAGACTAACTAACCAGGTTCGACTTAGACCAAGTTTGATGTTCCCTTAACCAAAGCTAACACACTTGTCTCATTCCCAGTATCCATCCACAACCAGGGCATTTCCATTTCTAGAAATGAGCCTAGGTTTAAAATGTTGCATCCCTGTATTTCCCATAATTGCAGGGGGTCTCATCAGCATGTGTACATAATGTTTAGAGTTTATGTCTGAAAATAATTCCCTTGGATCAATGCCCATCATCCGTCCACTGCCAAGGAGAATCATTAACTGCACTCACCACCTTCCCTTTGGGATACTTCCAAGCACATGGAAAACATTCTATAGTTTCCCCCTATCATGGAACTTTGAAAGCATGCACATGCACCCCATCCAAGTAGATAAGTTCATATTGTTATTATGCATCATCATTTTCATTTAATGAGAGCTAAGCAACCAAAGCTCTTATGAGGGGATATGCTTATTGAAATGTGAAGCAACATTAAAGTCTAATAGATGAGAAATTAATAAAAATTATCCAACTTAAACTTTGATTATGATGGACTTATCTTATACCTTCAAATCATGCTTACTATTGGGGTTACATTATAGTTTTATAAAAGATGTTTTAAGATCAATTATTGATGATTCAACGACAAATTGGTTGTCTACAACTAATTAAAACTTTTGGGTGAGCATAAGATAAAGAAAGTTTTGAAAGTAGCATTATAAATTCATACATCACATTTTCATTTAATAACTACAAATAATATGTATAATTGTTAATTTAAATTTATGGGTGAATGTAAGTTAAAGAAAGTTTTGCAAGTGATATTCTAAATTCATATATTTACATTTTCATTTAATAATTACAAATAGTGTGTATGATTTTTATAAAACATATTTATATTTTGTTTGAATATGATTGATAATGTTGAGCCTTGATTGTACATGCAAATTAGCTACCATGTTGATGTTAGCGTGATGGTCACAATCACGTTGACATGGACATTGGGATGGTGCAATGCTTCTACAAAACCCACATATGATATATTGCATGCACGTTATATCATGTACATGTTTGATTGTGACAAAACAAATAGTGAGCATGTTTTCTTATTCTAATTGTTGGTTAAGAAGGCATTAGGAAATCTAACACCTATCATTATGAGAACCCATGCATTTAGCAAATTAAATCTCATAGACTCAACATTGGATTTTGAGTACATTTGCCTTTGTGTTTTTGTAAAATTAAATAATTCTTGAACATATTATTCAATTAAATGATTTGTTGATTTCAAATTACATGTATGTCAAAAACCTATTAAGCCCAAAATTGAAAATTTAAACATGGACCGACATGGATGGATGAATAACAACACCAATATCCTCATAGGCTTAAAAACCAACCTACTCGATCTCCATTTATATACATGAATATTCATGATAGAATAAAGAGATTGAGTTGCTTAGTGCACATATTTAAACAATCACAATTTTAAGCATCCCTGGCTAATACGATGGATACCATGATTCAATCAATTAGCCAAGCATAATACCAATTGTATCCTTTGACTACACATAGGGAGGATAATCATATGTAATAAGCACAAATTCTTTCTCATAAACATATCAAATAGCTCAATATCTCCAAATCTACTAGATTGGTGGAGTTTAGGAACCTTGGAATTGGTTAAAATTTCCTAGAGGAGAAATGCCACATTTATATTGATCAATGTGCCACTGAATAAATTTGTACCAACTGGAAGGACATATGATGCATGGTTTTTTTCCACACCCCCACAATTATGAGGAGATTATGTTGTGCTTCCGTGGGAAGTTAGATGTTGAGTTTGTGTAATTGCAACATTTTGATGTCCTAGAATTTCAACTACTTCTACTTCTATCCCAAAAAACGAAACCAATGACAATGTTGTTTAGATAATTTTATCAAAAATGACAATTCATATGCTTGAAAGACACAACAAATTCCATTTTTCATTTGGTATATTGGAGGAAAATATATATTTTATATGCTTAAATGCCAAAAAAATTACCATGTTTTTAACATCAATTCTCAAAGAACCATTTTGATGATGGACCCGCAATTTCAAGATTAAGGATTTCAATTATTTCATCCTTGAAATTTATAGGCTACTAATTTAGGGTGTAATTTTCAATAAATGGTCAAAGTTCTTAAATATTCATTATTAATATTTAATGGTTAATAAGGTTCTAATGATTTAGGATGTTGGGGTCATAGAATGGTCGAACAACACATAACTATGGCCTACTTTACAAAGATGTTGGACTGTTGATTATCACTGATGTCAACCCTTGGAGATGTATTTCAACCCTTGAAGAAGTCCAGAATCCCTAGAGATGTGGTTGATATTAATGGTGAGTTAGTTGTCATTAATGGAGTAGTGGAAGTCAACAAATGTGATGGGTGCATTCAATGAAATATACATGAAGCCTCGGAGGTGTGGTTATGGGACCCAAATTTGGTTAAGGAATATGTACATGATTGAAAGTGTAAATGTAGGTAATATAATCATATATGGATATTACTTGTCATACCATTTTCGGTGATAGGTGGTATGCCATGTGGTTCCTCATGGTTAAGCAGTTATGGCCTTGTGAAGTTGGAAGTCCCGAAGAATGGTCAAGAAGCCCCTAGTTTGTTACAAGTCAATGCATGAAAGGGAAAAGTAGTTGCAACAAGAAAGTTCATTCAGCTCTAAAGTTAAGGAAAGAGGTTGTAAAGTCGAGGAAATAGGTTACTTAGAAAAAGTATAAATAGACCTCAAGAAGTTTCTCATAATCACATTTTACATACACAAGTTCATTGAATATCTATCTAAGTGATCAAGTGATTCTTATCTGAGGTAACCAATGATATCTAAGGAATTTTTCAGAGGGAATATGGAGTAAATAAGGGTGAAATTCCAAGGGAGGATGAAGTCTCGTGAGGATGTGTTCTAAGGTATGTTATTTACAGGACATCTTACCATTTTTGGTATAATTTTTTTTTCTAGAATGATTAATATAGAAAAAACCAAGGGATATTGAGATGACATATCAAGATACCTGTGGTAGAAATTTCAACTTCTGTCTTGTTGTATTTTTGGAGATACACTCTGTGGAAGATAGGGTTTTTTACTAGTCCTAAAACTAGTCTCAAAAAGGTGTTCTTAGTAAAACAACCATAACTTCTTCATAGAAGATCCAAATTCAGTGAAACCAATTTCATTGGATAGAATACAATCCATAGTATGTTGTGTCCAATTTTCAGAACCATATATCAAATATTTCATGCGTGGAATTCTCTACAAGTTTGCTATCTAGAATAAGCCAGAATTCAACAAGGTCTGTCATTTTTTCTATAACTCCTTTTCTGGGATGTTAGAAAAAGTGAAACTTGGAGGAATTGTAGAGAAGATATTGAAGAATATTGTGTATAGTTTTCATACATTTATTCATTACAAGTACAGATTTATGCTTGTTTAAAGTTAGGGTTTGTGACTAATCCAAAAACTAGTCCCATGAGACTAATGTAAAGTTTGATGAAGATGTTATTCTCTTGTTGCTGAAGTTGAGGAAGGTCTGCAGTTCAGTGATCACATACACCGGGTTTGTTACAGAGTTACAGGTATGTTTATATGCATGTTTTGAGGATTACATGTTGATGATGTTATGGTGTATGGCATGATTGAGACATATCATGAGTGATATGGTATATGGTTGAGGCACATGGTTTGAGGAGAATCTTGGATATTGGTCACATTGTTTGAGAAAAATTTTGGTATATGTATGAGGCACTTATTGGTGATCTATATACATGCTTGGTACACATTTGGCACATATTATTGGCATATGGTTGAGGCATTTCATTGATGATATATTATGGTATTTAGTAAATGATATGGTATATGGTTGAGGCACATTTCATGGTACATGGTACATGGTTGGTACATGGTATGGTGTTGATGCACATGGTTGGTACATGGTATGGTGTTGATGTACATAGTTAATGTACATGATCAGTACATGGTTGATGGTACAAGTTGTGGTACAGATTGATGCATGGTACATGTTTGGTACATGGTATGGTACATGCACATATCTTGTGATGGTGTGTTGATGATCTTGGTACATGCTTGGTAGAGGCATGTCTTGGTGATGGTGGATTTGGTATCGTTGATGTTGAGTATCAGTTGGAAAGGTTGATGTGATAGGTTGGTCAGTGACAGTGGTAGTGACAGGTTGGATACAATGACAGGTTGACAGTGGCAATGATTGTGGTAGTGACAATTTTTTCTACACTTATCTTTTAGGGCGGTAGGACGGGGCAAGGAAACGGGGTTGTATCCTCCTTCTGGTTGGTGTTAGAGAACATAGGGAGTTGGAGATTCCTTCAGGTTGGAGCCTAAGAATCAGGGGGTTGTAGCCTCCTTCTAGTTGGAGCCAGAGAATTTAGGGAGTTGTAGCTTCCTTCAGGTTGTATCCTGAGAATAGGGGGTTGGAGCCTCCTTCCAGTTGCAACTAGAGAATTTGGAATTTGGTGCTTCCTATGAATGAATTATTGATATATATAATAAATCATTTTGTGGTTTTCTCCCATTTGGGTTTCCACGTAAATACTGGTGTACTATGTATTTGATGTGATGTTGCTTATTATTATGCTCATGATATATTGAATGCAATCATAGATGATACATTGATGATTAACTACTAAATGCCATTGATAAAGTTGAAGAATATATATTGTGGTTAAAAGTGGTAAACGTGCTCATACTAATTCACCCCCCCCAGTATTCTAACAAAAGATGGAGAATTGAACTAAAACATGTCAATGCAAATTTCATGTCATGGCTCAACAACAAAAGGTATTTACATAGTTCTGTGGATTTGTAGGTAAAAACATTGCAACACAGTTGTACCGATAATCTAGTCACCTAATCATCACACTACAACTCATTCACACTAACATTCATAGATTTATGGGTAGAAACACATTGATATAGTTGCACTAGAAAACTGATCATGCAATCATTGCACTATGACCTAGTCACATTAACATTCAACCACATAATTATGCACACCATGACACATGTTTTTTTAACAATGAGTTATAGTTGGACATTACAACAACCATGTACGATAAGATGAAACCATTGAGAAAGTTGGTGTAGTTCAATCAATGAATTGTCTTCTTGTTATTTGTCTCTTCCTCCACCTCCTCCTGCATTATTATAATAGTATACAAAAGTTAAGTCGATGGATGAAAATGCAAAGTGATATATTTTCCTTAGACATGGTACCAATGATTTCATCTCATTGTATAGTGGTTTACTTTTTTTATTTCTAAAATATATGTATATTGTGCAATTGATTTTCTAATGGAATTTAAGTTTTATTGGTCTCAAAACATTGCATCATAGTGCTTTTGTGATTTTTATATGAGTGAGTTCAATTGTTGTCCTTTTAATTGAAACTATTATAATTTGTATTAAAAAATTAGTGCAGTTGCACTCTACAACATAGTAATACAAACAAAATGGGGTATGTTAATAATCAATGTTTCAAAAAGAGTCTTTGATACCAAATTGATCCATGTAACATGAATTCTTATAACATCCAAAAGAGTATAACATAGTATCTTACTGGTGTAGATATAGAGAAACTATCCTAAAATCAAAATTACTTTGCAATAAATATATAAACCTTTGATTTAAAAAAGACATGCCCACGATGAGCTTCTTACTTGATTTCTATTGGTAGATGAAGCTCTTGGTCAAGTTGTTCCATTTCTACATCTCCTTGGGCTTTTTGAACTATTTATTCCTCATTTGGAATGATTGGAGTAGACCTAATTGATAACTTTGGTTGAGAGACTACATACGAGATCTTATGTAATTCAAGGACTATTTGATAAAGCATTACATATTCAATTTCTAACTTATGTATTTGTTTTTTATGATGGGTCTATTGGGTTTTTATATTCTTTGCAGTGAAAGAACATTCATCTGATTGTCTAGTCGAGGTGGATCGACTGAGGTTATAAGTTGTGTCCATGGTCAAGTCGAAGGTTGAAGTGATCAATTGGGAAAGTCAAAGTCGAAGTGATTAACGAGAAGTTGAAAGGTCAGTCAATGAGCAATTGATGGAAGGTTGAGTGACAACTGATTAAAGACTGACTAGAGGTCAACTGATAAATGGATTGAAGTGGATTGTAATAGAATCTCGAGATTTGTGGAATTATAGCTAATAGTCTTCATGGATTTGTAACCATTTTTAGGCGTCATGATTTAGGGTTATGCATGTTGTAAAGTCTAAAAATAAGGTGTGTTGTATACTATAATAGTTGATTTTCATGTTAGGGTTGATGGTCATGTAGATTCAAGCTAAGTTGGCTACATGGTTGTTCTTGTGTAAAGCAAGAGAGTATGATGGAAATTTTGTCTTAGGTGTAGACCAAGGTTAGTCATGTAACTCTTTATTCATTGAATGAATAAGACAACAAGAGAGCAAGACGCTTAAGGAATGTTGGTTTTCTTGTTTGGGTTTCCAGGATAAAATCTCTATGTACTATGTGATTGATTGTCATTTTTTTCTAGCTTAAATATTTCTTCTCTTTCTTGTTTGGTTTAGCATGGATTCCTATTTCCTTACATGTGGTATCAGACCAAGTCTAAGTCATTGTATTACCAAAAGTGGTATCAATAGATCTTGGATATGAGATAAACCTAGGTTCAATGAGAGTTGTAAGTAAATGATCTTTAAAGTTGCACTTGAAAGAATGACAAGTAGATCGAGAATAGAGATTGAAAAATTCAATGGCCATAATTTTGAGCTTTGGAAGCTTAAAATTGAAGATATCCTTGTAGATTGAGAACAATAGGTAGATGTAATCCCATGTACCATTCTGATGGGTGTGTTGAGGGAAGAATGGGAGAAAATCAAGAGAAAATCAAGGAGTATGATTTTACTTTGTGTTTTTGATTCGATATTGTTGAATGTCTCAGGTGAAGACTCAACGAATAAACTATGGGATAAGTTGGGAATCTTGTACCAGTTGAAATCCATTATACACAAGTTGTTCCTTCTAAAGAAATTGTATCTTCTAAGGATGAGTGATGGGATCTCAATAACAAAGCACGTTAATGCATTCAATATTGTAATAAGTCAATTATTGTCTGTGGATATTGAAATCACTGAGAAGAAATGTATAAGTTTGTTTCTTTATTTTCCAAACTATTGGGATAGCTTACTTGTGGATATAGGGAGTAATACGACCAAATCAATGCTCAAATAAGTGGTCGTGTCTCTACTATCAGAAGAAAATAGATGGAAGAACATGGAAGGATCAACCAAAGAATATCTAATAGTGATAGGTTGACTGATCAACAAAGATAAGGGAAAAATATTTGGTAGAAGTCTAAGTCAAAAGGTAAATATAAATACCCAGTTTAGTCAAGAAGAAGATGTTGGAAATGCAGTAAAATTGGGCACTACAAAAGAGACTATAAGTCAAAGACGACTGAGATCAGTCCTAGATCCAATGAGAAGCAGTCGATTGAGAGAAGGACTACTCCGAATAAAGGATGCAATGTGTATATGGCATTGACCAGTACACAGTTGGATCATGAGGTTTGGTTGATCGAATTAGGTGCATCCTTTCATATGATACCACATCGAGAATGGTTCTATGAGTATGAAATATACGAAGGGGGAGATGTATTATTGGGTGAAGAGTTCAACTAATACTGCAATATGGGAGGAGAAGGAGCCTTCTAGGTGTGCTACACATTCTAGGTTTGGAAATAAATTTGATATATGTCAAAAAAATGAGTGATGTAAGAGTGCACAGTTTATTCCAGAAGGATACGTGAAAAATGGCCAGGGGAGCGATGGTCTTAATGAAATGAGTGAGGAATGGAAACCTATACAAGTTGTTAGGGAATTTCAACTCGAATGGATGCAAAAACACTATTTTTCTTGAAGTCAACTCGGGTTCAATCAACTCAAATTAACTTGATTGTTCTTTGTCAAGTCAACTCGACCATGTTATGGCCCTAAAAGATGGGACACATTGGTGAAAAAGGACTTCGAGCCATGCACAAAAAAGGTATGGTCAAAGGTTTTCCATATTGTAATTTGAAAGTCATTTTTTGTGAAGATTACATATATGGAAAATGGAATTGAGTTAGATTTCCATATGGAGCTAAATGGGCAAAAGGGATTATAGAATTTATACATAGTGATTTCTTTGGGGCTATACCAGTCCCTTCACTTGGTGGTGTTGAGATTCAACAAGAAGATCCTAGTGAAAATTATGCACCTACACTAGGATGGAGCCTCATGCTATTTTTAGGTGGAAGTCTATTTATAGATGATGCTCTATTTGTAGATGATGTTCTATTTATAGATGTATGTCGACTATTATTATCCCTTAATAATAGTTGGACAATAAATATTAATCTATTCTCAATGAGCACTTGGAAATAGTTAACTAAAGCAGAAAATCGGTTAGCTATAGGAAATTCGAGTTCAAAGGTTGCTTGGTGGGACATGCAAGTCGAATTAGTTGTAACTGAGTGATTCGAAGTTGTAACAGATTTGGATGTGTAGTTATGTGAGTTGTAAAGTAGTTTAACTCAGTTAAGTGAGTTAATCTCAGTTGTACTAGTTGTAACTGAACTTACACTAGTGAGATATCAGTGAATTAATTATTGATTAATTCACAATCAGTGGTCTCACATGCAACTGAAGATTTACCACTGCTATCTACATGCATGTCAGATCCAGTGGAGACCCAGTTGAGATAACAGGTGAAAGGGACAGTTTGACTATCAGTTGTGACTTTAGTGGGTGCACTCATGCAACCACACACACATTGGATGTGCCCATGAGGAATGCGCAGCCTAGGCAAGAGGGATTCATTCATTGCAGGTATTTTAATCAGCAGGGATTACATAGAGGAGGCAGGTTGTCTGGAAGCAGAAAATTGGCACATGATTTTGTCAATTTTTGTATGACGGTGTGAGACGATTGTATATTGTACTGAGAGCTCTTGGATTAGATTTTTGTATGAGATTGTTTCATGATCCATGATATATACATAATATATGATAGTGGAGTTTTTAGCTTTATGCTTTCCCGGTAAAACATCTGTGTTATGTGTGATTGATCTTTCTTCTTGATATTGCAATTGGCGATAGTGTTTTAAATTCTGCAAGAATATTTGTAGAAGCGATTATGTATTTAACAGTGGCATATAATTTTTAGATCAGGAGAATCCAGGAAATACATAATTTGTATTAAAATTTCTACATGGTATTAGAGCGCGGAAGATTGCACAAGATGAGTTTGTGACTGGATAGAATTTGAATTTGCAGAAAGACTTTCTTGGTGCTACAGTTGATTAAAGATCGAAATGGATTTAAATGGCTTGAGGTTAGAGTATGCAATCAAGAGAATATCGAACTACATTGCTTGGAAGGACATGATGGAGGCAGTACTCGAAGACAGTGGCTTGAAGGAATTCATTGACAAATATGTTCCTAAGCCAGATGTTGCAGACGCTACAAATCTTGATGCACGGCAAAAGAAAGTAGCAAAGGCGAGGAGGATCCTCTCTTCATCAAAGCATGATGATGAAGAAGATTGTGCTTTGGCTGCTAAGGCAAGGAAAGGGAAGGGGAAGAAATTCCATTCAAAATCTGAGTCTAAAGAAAAGAAGCTCGATTTGTCCAAAGTGGAGTGTTTTCACTATCATGAACATGGGCATCTTGCTACTAACTGTACGCAAGAGAAGAAGAACAAGAAGGTTGTTGGAGCTGTAGTTGGTGAGGCCCTTGCCTCGCAATTTGATCTTGAATTCTCCTTGATCACATGCATGGTGTCAAGTGCATTGGGATCGGTGTGGTATTTGGATAGTGGCACTTCCTTCCACATGACGGGAGATAAGGAGATTTTCAGTGACTTGGAGGAGAGAGATATCAAAATGCATATAGAGATGGGCGATGATGGACGATGCAGTGCGACTGGCATTGGTACCATTACATTTCAGAGGGAGTCAGGTAAACCATTTCAATTGAAAGATGTTATGCATGTTCCAGGTCTAAAGAAAAACTTTGTCTCAGTCGCAATGTTGGAGGATAGAGGCTATGACGTTGTTTTCAGCGATGGAAAAGCTTTCCTGCGACATAAAATGACGGGTCAAGTCAAGAATATAGGGATTCGAGTTAAGAATCTCTACAAGCTGGAGGTAGATGGATGCACTACCATGATGGGCAAGGTAGAAAAAGTGGTGAGCCAGGATGAGGGCAAATTATGGCACAGGTGATTGGGCCATCTTCATCATGGAGCCTTGAAAATCATGCAACAAAGATCTACTGGACTTCCAATGGGAACACTTGCTCAGTTAGATTAGTGCAAGGGTTGCACCATGGGGAAGTTTGTAAAGTCCACCTTTTATGAAAAGGAGAACCGTGGTTCGGTGATCCTGGAGAGAGTTCACACAAACATGTGTGGACCATTCTCGGTTTCTTCAACAACAAAACATAAGTATTATGTTATTTTTGTTGATGAATTTTCTCGTAAGTGATGGATCTTCTTCATGCAGAAGAAGGATCAAACATTCTCAAAGTTCTATGAGTTTAAATCATTGGTGGAGAAAGAGTCGGGGAAGCAAGTGAAGGCTCTGAGGAGAAATAATGGTGGAGAATACATCTCTAATGAATTCAAAGACTTCTGCAACAAAGAAGGAATTCGAAGAGAACTCATAGCTCCTCATAACCCGCATCAAAATGGGGTTGCGAAGAGGAAGAACAGAATGATCGTGGGTGCAGCACGAGCGATGTTGCATGATCAGGGCCTACCAATGCATTTGTGCACAGAAGCATGCAACCATTGTCCTCATAGAGTACTTGGCATGAGTACACCTAAAGAAGATTTCACTGGTAAGAAACCTGATGTTTCTCATTTTAAGATTTTTGGCTCATCTGTTTATGTGCATGTGACCAAGAACACCAGGAAGAAGATGGATTCGACTGCTGAAGTTGGGATATTTTTGGGGTACACAGAAACACCCCATAATTATCATGTGTATTTTCCTAATAGTAAGATGACTGTTATGCGATGGGATATAAAATTCGATGAGGGGAAAGCCATGTAGTTGTCGCTTGAGTGGGAGCGAGACTTGCATGCAGAGGAGGAACTGCTAGTTCCCAAAGATGAGTCTCAAGATGTGGATCAACTACATGAGGAGGTTCATGGAGTGGAGGAAGCCAATCATGCAGATCCATCCATCAAAAATGGCAGAAAGCGCACCATGAAAGCTGATAGATTGAGACTAGATGTTGCATAGAATGTAGGAGCCCCTACTTCACAG
>JASDQU010100227.1:641672-686362 GCA_032191745.1 Picea mariana | reverse complement strand
TATGACTCCATTCTAAAAAACAGTGCATGGGAAATTGTCTCAAGACCGATCGAACAATCAGTGGTAGGTTCGAGATGGATCTACAAGGTAAAGCAAGTTGTTGATGGGAGAGTGGAGAAATACAAGGCCAGATTTGTGGCCCGGGGCTTCTCATAGATTGAGGGGATAGATTATGAAGAAACCTTTGCACCTGTCGCATGATATTCTTCCATAAGATCCATCTTTGCACTCTCAACGCAAATGGGTTGGCGCATGCATCATATGGATGTTAAAACTGCATTTCTCAATGGGATCATTGAGGAAGAGATGTACATAGAGCATACTAAAGGATTTGAGATCTTCAGCATCGATTCACATGTGTGCCGACTCAAAATAGCTTTGTATGAGTTGAAGAAAGCACCTCATGCTTGGTACACTCGGATAAACAACTATTTCACCAAACTAGGCTTCACCAAAAGTGAAGCGGATGCAAACCTATACCGAATTGTGGTGGAGGGTAAGATTTTAATCATTGTTATTTATGTTGATGATTTAATACTGACTGGTGATGAGCAACTGATACACTCATGCAAGGAGGACCTTGCAAAAGAGTTCGAGATGAAGGATATGAGTCTCCTTCATTATTTCCTTGGATTGGAAATATGGCAGCGAGATGGTGAACTTTTTGTGTTTCAAGGCAAGTATGTAAGGGAGATAGTGGGTAAGTTTCACATGGAGGGTTGCAAACCCATGGATACTCCTCTTCCAGGAAATTGGAGGAAAGAGGATGCTACTTCTGGAGAGGTAGTGGATGCTACTGTCTATCGAAAGTTAGTGAGTTCTCTAATGTATCTAGTGAACACGAAACTGGAAATTTTCTATGCGGTTAACCAGCTGAGTCAAGCGATGGTTAAGCCTACCAAGATCTTTTGGAAGGCAGGTAAGCATGTCCTGAGATACCTGAGGGGCACATCTGAGTATGGCTTATGGTACAGACATATGGATGAGGTGAAGTTGCATGGCTTCACGGATGCAGAATGGGCTGGTAGCCCAACGGACAGAAAAAACACATCAGGGGGGATCTTTAGTATCAGATCTACAGTTGTTTCTTGGTACAATAGGAAACAGAGATCCGTGGAACTCAGTTTAGTGGAAGAGGAATACATGGCAGCGAGTCAAGCTGCATGTGAGGCTATCTGGATGAGAAAGATCTTGGTTGGTTTGTTTGGTTCTCATTTAGATCTGACAATGATTCATTGTGATAATCAGAGTTGCATTAAACTCTCGATTAATCATGTGTTTCATGATAGATCTAAGCATATAGATATCTGGTATCATCATATTAGATATTGTGTGCAGCGAAAGATCATGTTTCTTCAGTACATCCCTACGGAAGATCAAGATGCAGACATTCTGACGAAGGCACTCACTAGAAGAAAATTTGAATACCATAGAGACATGATTGGGGTGAAAGATAATCCCTTTCTTGTTGAGAGGGAGTGTTGAGATTCAACAAGAAGATCCTAGTGAAAATTATGCACCTACACTAGTATGGAGCCTCATGCTATTTTTAGGTGGAATTCTATTTATAGATGATGTTCTATTTATAGATGTATGTCGACTATTATTATCCCTTAATAATAGTTGGACAATAAATATTAATCTATTCTTAATGGGCACTTGGAAATAGTTAACTGAAGTGGTAAATCAGTTAGCTATAGGAAATTCGAGTTCAAAGATTGGTTGATGGGACATGCAAGTCGAATTAGTTGTAACTGAGTGATTCGAAGTTGTAACAGAGTTGGATGTGTAGTTATTTGAGTTGTAAAGTAGTTTAACTCAGTTAAGTGAGTTAAGATCAGTTGTACTAGTTGTAACTGAACTTACACTAGTGAGAGATCAGTGAATTAATTAGTAATTAATTCACAATCAGTGGTCTCACATGCAAATGAAGATTTACCACTGTTAACTACATGCATGTCAGATCCAGTGGAGACCCAATTGAGATAACAGGTGAAAGGGACAGTTTGACTATCAGTTGTGACTTTAGTGGGTGCACTCATGCAACCACACACACATTGGATGTGCCCATGAGGAATGCGCAACCTAGGCAAGAGGGATTCATTCATTGTAAGGATTTCGATCAGCAGGGATTGCGCAGAGGAGGCAGACTGTCTGGAAGCAGAAAACTGGCACATGAATTTGTCAATTTTTGTATGACACTGTGAGATGATTATGTATTGTACTGAGAGCTCTTGGATTATAGTTTTGTATGAGATTGTTTCATGATCCATGATATATACATAATATATGATAGTGTGGTTTTTAGCTTTATGATTTCCCGGTAAAACATCTGTTTTATGTGTGATTGATCTTTCTTCTTGATATTGCAATTGGCAATCGTGTTTTAAATTCCACAAGAATATTTGTAGAAGCGATTATGTATTTAACAGTGGCATATAATTGTTAGATCAGGATAATCCAGGCAATACATAATTTGTATCAAAATTTCTACAGGTTGATCCCTGTACTATGTTTCCTTCATAGTTTATATTTCCAATAAGACATGGATATTTTCATGAGGAATAAATCAGAGGTTTGCGAGAAATTCAAAGATGTTAAATCTCTTCTAGAAAATTAGATAGATAAGAAGATCAAGGTGTTGAGAACTGACAATGGAGGTGAAATATGTGCACAAGTGTTTGAGCAGTTTTGCAAGCAGTGTGGCATAACATGCCAAAATACCACATCATATACCCCACAACAAAATGGTGTTACAGAAAGAATGAATAGGACGTTGATGGATAAGGCAAGGAGCGTGCTCAATGGTGTCAGGCTCGCGCAAGAATTTTGGGCAGAGGCCCTCAACACTGCAAATTATTTGGTAAATAAGTATCCTTTATCAACGCTAGTTGACTCGAATCTACATGAGGTATGATTTGGTAAGAAGCCTTGTCTTTCACATCTCAAAGTATTTGGTTGTGATGCATTTATGCATGTTCCCAAGGAAAAGAGGAACAAGTTGGATAATAAGGAAGTCAAGTGTATTTTCATCATCTATAAGGATGGAATGAAAGGATACAAACTATGGGATCCATTGTTGAAGAAAACAATGCATAGTCTAGATGTGGTCTTTAGGGAAGTCGGAGGAACTTCCAAGTATGAAAGAGTTCAAATAGATAAAGATCCAGAGAAGGTGTGATTTGAACTAAGGAACTATGAACATGATTCAGATGGGTCAGTGAAATCAAATGAATAGGTGGAACAATCAACTCTAATCGTAAGGAGATCTAAACAAGTAAGGAAACATATTGAAAGGTATAGTCCACTCTATTTATGTTCTGCATTTGTTTTATCTGCCACTGATGAGGAGCCCAAGTTGGTTAGGGAGGTTGTTGACTCAAAAAAGGGTAAATTCTTGAAGGACTCCATGGTCGAAGAAATGGAATCCTTACACAAAATGAGACGTGGGATTTAGTAGAGCTACCTAATGAAAGGAAACCTGTCGATAGAAAGTGGGTGTTCAAGAAAAATATGAACACAACTGGTCAAGTTGATAAATTCAAAGATCAACTAGTAACAAAAAGATATTCCCAAGTTAAAGGAGTCGACTTTGGTGAGATTTTTTCCCCTGTTGGAAAATTAACTTCAATTAGAGTATTAATGTCTCTGGATGCAACATTTGATCTTGAGATAGAGCAATTGGATGTGAAGACAACGTTCCTAACTGGGAAACTAGAAGAATAAATCCACATAAAATATCATGAAGGATTTATAATAAAGGAAAAGAAAGAGCTAGTGTGCAAACTAAAAATATCCATGTATGGTCTAAAGCAATCACCAAGGATGTGGTATCAAAAGTTTGACACATACATCCTTATTTTGGGATTTGTGAGAAGGTTGATCACTGTGTATATTCCAAGGAAGAATAAGGTCTTTTCATATATGTAGTTTTGTATGTCGACAACATGGTGTTGGTCGTAAACAACATAGACACAATAAAGGAGGTGAAAATGTAGTTGTCCTCCAAGTTCGACATGAAGGATATCATTGCAACGAACTTCATTCTGTAAATGGAGATCAAGAGAGATCAGGTAGTTAGAGAGTTGTGGTTGAATCATAGAAAGTATATTGAAAAAATATTGAAGTGTTTCAACATGTAGGATT
This sequence comes from Picea mariana, assembly GCA_032191745.1. NCBI lineage: Eukaryota > Viridiplantae > Streptophyta > Pinopsida > Pinales > Pinaceae > Picea > Picea mariana. The sequence continues at coordinate 682,216 of JASDQU010100227.1, read as the reverse complement.
GCAAACCTGTCAAGGTACCAATTCCTGTGGGAGAAAAACTAAGTGTTGAACAATGTACGAAGACATAGGAAGAAATAGAGGACATGGCATGTGTTCCAAATGCAAGTGTTGTTGGTAGTCTGATCTATGTGATGCTCTACACTCAACTAGACATTGTTTCTCATACAATGGGAGTATTGAGTAGATACACGTCGACACTTGAGAAAGAGAATTGGTCTGTTGTTAAGAGAGTATTTAGGTATTTGTGTGGCACAAAAGATTATGCTATATGCTACCAAAGGAAACTTGAAGCTAACAAGAAAGTAGAAGTACATGGCTTTGTCGACGTTGAATGGGTTGGAGATCTGAATCGGCGAAGGTTGACTAGTGGATATGTGTTCAAGATGTTTGGTGGAGCAATCAGTTGGATAAGTAAGTGAAAGCCAGTCATAGCCTTGTCAAAAACAGAAGTTGAATACGTGACAACCACTCATTGAAGAAAAGAAGCAATATAGCTACATCAATTGTGTTGAAGGATTGGGTTTATGTAGAGATCTATGAAGATAAATAATGACAGTCAAAGAACAATATTCCTGGAAAAAAACCCAACTTATCATTCCAAGATGAATCATATTGATGTACAATACCATTTCATGAGAGACATGGTGGAAATAAACAAGGTGTTTTTGGAGAAAGTAGACATTTTGGAAAACATGGCAGACTCTTTGACAAAGTTTGTGAGTGTTGTGAATATCTCTTGGTGTAGGGAGGAAATGGGAATTGTTGCCCTAGGTTAGTGAATATATGATCATGTTCTCTTATATCAACAAAGAATACAACAAGTGGGAGATCGTTGGGTTGTTATATTCTTTGTAGTGAAAGAAGAGTCATCTGACTATCTAGTTGAGGTAGATTCACTGAGGTTATATGTCGACTAACAAGTCGAGTTGAGTCGAGTCGATGGTCAAGTCAAAGGTTGAAGTGGTTGAACGAGAAAGTCGAAGTGGAAGTGATCGATGAGGAGTCGAAAGGTCAGTCAACAAGAGATCGAGTGGTAATCGGCTAGAGGTCAACTGGTAAATCAACTGAAGTCAACTGTAATGGGATATTGAGATTCACCGGATTGCATCCAATAGTCTTCATGGATCTATAACCATTTTTAGGCACCATGATTTAGGGTTTTGCATGTCGTAGAGCCTATAAATAAGACTTATTATATATTGTAATAGTTTATCTTCATGTTAGGGTTGGTATTCATGTAGATGCAAGCCGAGTTGGATACAGGGTTTTTTTTGTGTAAAGAAAGAGAGCATGATGGAGATTGTGTCTTATGTGTAGACCAAGGTTAGTCATGTAACTCTTTATTCATTTTATGAATAAAACAACAAGAGAGCAAGACACTCAAGGAATGTTAGATTTACCATTTGGGTTTCCAAGGTAAAATCTCCATGTATTGTGTGATTGATTATCATTTATTTCTTGCTTAAATCTGTCTTCTCTTTCATGTTTGGTTTAGTGTGGAATTCTATTTCTTTATAGGGTCTTTATCTCCAAAACCTCTACATGCTTAGTTTTCTATGTTCAATCCAAACTATAAATTTTATTGTTCAAAATGGATATGGGTACATAGTTATCAACTTGGAGACACTCATGATAACAAATTGAAATTTCCAAGTCCTATGACTCATAGGAAAAGCACCTGGAGTTATGGCCAACCATCTTTCCCCCCTTCTAGATTTTTCTTGATGAATAAATGTTAGAGACCCAAATCCAAACCTAAAGAGAATGCTACACACAACACTTGGGAAGGGTTTGTACAAGAAATTCCTCAATAGTTGAATAGATTGAAATCAAGAGGAGTCTTGACTATCAATTCGACAATCTTCCATATGCTAGGTTTGTTATTGCACAGATTGTAGCTTGGGAAAATCCCAACCCAAACCACCAGGGTGAGACAACTATGGGAGTATCTACCCACTGTCACCTTAGATAAACACTCTCCTCGCTTTAGTGATGATGAAATCACCACAAGGGGGAATCCTAGTGACCCTAAGGGGGATTGAGATGGAAAGTGATATGGTGAATGATGAGTGCCCCTATAGGTCAAGTTTGAATATGGATAAAGACTTGAGAATGAGTCTTGTATGAAGGTAAATTGTTTCCAAGTGTTGTGTACCTGTAAAACAAGGTTATCCCTACCCAAAACAAGACAAATCATGATAAACCAAGCCTTTAATGAAAGGATCAAGAAAAAGTCCATGTTGTCCCAAATTTCAGTAGTATGGAAACACATAGATAAAAAATAATTGATATCAATAGCTGCAAATTTAACCACCAAAATCAAGTATAAGATGAAGGAAACAAAGCTCGCAATGACTAGATAAACTTCCAATGGATAAAGCAAGACTTTGGTGATGTTTAGAGGGATGTTATGTGATGTTATAAACAGATTTTTATGACAGCCAAATGGCTGTAGCAAACAATTTCTACATCAGCAAGATCTATCTATAGAAATCAATAAGTAAACCATCCAGAAGATAGCCAAAAATTAGTAGAACAATAATCTAGGTTCACAAACAAATTTCAGCGGTACATTAGAGAGCAATGAGTGAAAGAAAAAGAGTTTTTTTGAAGCCCTAGTGGATGTATCATTAAGTTTATTACAACAACATATTACTTGACTAAAAGAGGACTCCCTTAGGGCACAAGCAAGCTTATAACATGAATAATAGATTCCAACTTGAACAATTGCAATATCTCAATTTTTCATGTATACCAATGCAATGATTTTATATCTCAATGCATATAGATTAGTGTCTTATCAATTGGGTTAAGGGAGTCTCTTGTATAAGAGCCATATTTTTTACTTCTCTAGGGGTGTAATCCCTTTTACTCCCTAGACCAAACAAATCTAGAAAGGTAAATCTACGAGGGTGTAATCCTTTTTACTCCTCGTAGCAACCTTTGCAAATAGCTTATTCAAAGACAATAATTATAGATCTTGGTGGAGGGCGTATTCCATTATACTCCTCCAAGGGTTTATACCAAAATAACCTTGAAACAACAAGAAATAACAAAATATGCAAAAAATTTCTTAGCAATTCCAAGATATGGAATGATAAACCCTCTTTTACCAAGAATATTACACCACACTAGCAAAGAGATAAACAACAAGAGATAGTGCCTTAGCTTCCTTCACCAAAACACAAGTAAATTCATTCAAAATGAACCAAGAGAGAGAGAGAGAGAGAGATTCCCAAATAGAGAGAAAATTTCAGCCAATGTTATGTAATTCTCAAGTGAGAATTATGATGAAAATGAAATGGAAGTGACTTCTATTTATATGAAGTCACTTCAATAATTTCTCCACACAATTTTGTCCACTTTCAATCATTCAAGGAGGTCAACCTCATAATTTTTTCTTTACAACTTAAAATTCAATTTACATAAAGAAAATCGCCTATTAGGGGTGGCGTCATGCCCAAAAGGGTGATGTAAGGCCTCTAGAAGATACATTTTTCTTCCCAAGTGAAGTCGTTGGGCCTCCAAAGGCCTCATGTCTGGTCATCAAGTGGTCCAATGCAAGATAAGTGTCTCTCTCTCTCCATCAAACCATGTCACATCATCATCAACCATGAGAGCCCCATCAAAAACCCTAAGCCCATATGACGTCTAGTACCTAGAAGATGACATCGTAGGCCTCCAAAGGCCAACGTTTGGGTGCAAGGGGCTGGGATGTGATATCCTCATGGTCTCTAAATGCCTCCGAAGGAAATGTTCCCATGTGTCTAGCGAGAGTGGGGCGCATCATCCAACCTATGGGCTTCATGCCCCAATGAATAAGCTCTACAAAGACAAACAAATTTGCCCTCCAAGGGTCCACAAGTCACACATATCATGCCAAGTAAGACATATCCAATAAAATAACCACCCAAACATGTGCATAAAATCCCCCCCTTTCAAAATAAACAAATTCTCAAAGTCCTTATACAACTTGTCAAATTTAAGTATGGGAGGGTTGTCATGGTGACCTATTGGGTAGATAATTCCCCAAGTTAAGGAGTGTTTCCCAAGAAGACCATTTCTAATTCATGTAAGAGAGTGTGAAGTGGATGAGGGTGTAACTTTTGGGCATGGGGTTTCTTGACATATAAGGGCTCATATTGTCTCATTTATGAGTGCCTTTGTTGAGGGTTTTCTTGCTCTTGAGTGACCAACTATTTGTGTGCCACCTTTGTCTAAGCCCCTTTTTTCCATCTTTACAATCCCTACTATCTTTTATAATTTGCAAATTTGAGGGTCCCCCTTTTTAGGGTTTCCCTACTAGCATTAATTTTGGGACCAGGGCGAGAACTAAATAAGTAGAGTTCAAGTTGGATCGACTTTTGATGGTCTTTATTTGATGTGTTCACTTTCTTTTCGGCATTAGTTTCTTATTATTTTATAGTAGTTGTTATCTTCCTCCGAGACGTCAACCCCTCTTCCCATGACATGAGGTACAAGCCCTTCTTGGGTTAGTAATGCCAAAAAACCCAAAATATGAAGAGATAAAAGGGAAGAAGTGTGGAAAATGACAAGTATGGACGATAATGGTACAATGACCCTTCAAGGATACCCCCTAGTAGCAGCCCTTTTCATGAGGGTGACCCACTTGCTAGGAAAGCATTCCAACCACCAAGGTGAAATGAGGCAAAATGCATAATTTCCAAGAAAATGTTTTCAAAATCAAGAAAGGACCCTTTCCAACATGTTCAAATGATTTATTTATTAGAATGACACTTACCATAAAACCATATTTGTTACCTCATGGAGCAAGACCTATTGTCCTCTGTGAACCAAGTTGGTGTGGTGGATGTTAATGTCATCAATTGAATGGTGACATGTGTTAATATAAGGGCCTTTTCTTGCTCTTTTTCCTCTCAGTACTCCATGTCTACAACCTGAGTGCCTCAAGACATCATCTCCTTAGTTATCCCTAGGAATGGGGGATAACATCTAGATACTACTTGGGGACATGTACTCGTCATAGAGTGCATGAGAACCTCAACATTTCCTAGTAAGACCTATTCCCACACACACTGAAACATACAAAATGTTGGGTATTGAGGGTGGCTCACTCACCCTTTTCCTATATGACCAAATTCAAAATTGACAATTATCTAGAAAAATAAGTTTTTGCATTTTTAGAAAAATTAGCATGTAATATGATGAAAGCAAATGTAGTAAAGAAATTATGAAATAATACAAGTAGATAAAAATGAAAATGAGATATGATATGCAACTAAGCTATCATGAACGTACAAATGAAAAATTCCAGGGAAATAAAATGACATGCCTACTTATATGGGGCCCAAGGCCTTGTCAAAATAAGGTTATGTGGATGTTTGGTGAAATCGTGCAACCAGTGTAACCAACTTCTCAACATATCATCAAGCTATATCTTCCTATGGTTAATCATGTAATACAATAAAAACAAGTCAAGAACAAAATAATGGTGAGCATAGGTAAGCATGAAACCAATCATAGAAAGAAACTCATGGAGATGGGTGGGTGGGTGGGAGGGAGGGAGGAAATTACGCTAGAAGGAATAGCCACAAGCCTGATCGATCCATCTCTGAATAGGAATACCACATATAGACAACAATTCATCTTCACCCTCACTTAGAAAACCATTGCTTGTTGAATATTGAGGGGAGATGAGAGATCGAAAGAAAATTTCATGGCTTCCCTAAGAAGAAGATAAAAGGTAAGGGACAACCTCATGTCCAGAGAAAGAAATCCTCCTGCTACAAAAAAATTCTTGGCTTTTCATTTACATATCCTTGTAAAAATCCCCAAGACAAAAACATTTCTCCTCAGTAGTGTGAGTATCCATTTTTTTAGGTTGACCAGGCCCTCATGTTCATAAAAAATCAAGCACAAAGATGTTTGAGAACATTCATCCTATAATGGATATGAGTCCTCAAGAGGATGACCCCCAAGGTGTGGTTGGGAATCACCATAAGTGCACTGCAACAAGTCATCCTCAGGTAGATGAAGAAGGTATGTGATCATATCATCATTAAGATGCCAAATATTTTGATCGTCCATGTATGAAGAACAACCTTTCAAAGGAAAATCTCATGCATTCCTTATCTAGAAGTTGTCCTCAATGTCGTAAATCGGATCTCCATTAAAAATGAAACAACCCATATCCCATCCACCCCTCCAAACATGTATGAAATTGGCAATATGTTGACCAACCATGTCAGAGAGGTCCTCCATGAAATCATTTGTACCATCATGTGATATAGTGGGAAAACCCCCCTATGGACTACACTAGGGTTCTAAAGTGCAGGTAGAGCTAATTGTCTAAAGTCTCCTACTTTTAACCACTACCTCGACAATACCCCACATTCATGCATAAAATACAAAGTATAAGGATCCAATAACTCTACCTTAAACTCTGTGTCCAGTGTCGATCCTTTTGCATTTGGTCGCTTCTCGACTACAAGTCTCCTCCCAAGGCTAACCTACATTCACCAAAAGACAAACAAGAAACTACAAACATTCATCTTATATATGAATTAGTGGGTTAGATGTCATAATAAAATGTAAATCAAACATAAGGATTGAACACATCATATGGTGGGATAGAAAAAATACTTCTTTATATTAATCTCACAAAGTCACTTACAAAATGAGATCGATGATTGCTCCTCGAACCCGATCCTGGGCTCCTCTTCTCCAAGATCCAACTGCTTCCACGTATCCTTATCCTCTCACAATTCTCTCTAGAGAATGGGCATAGGCTTATGAATGAGGGAAAAAGGCAAGAATAGGGAATTCTGGCTCAAAACTCACAATGTGGTTGCAAATTCTTTGCGCAAGGGGGGAAAGTGAAATGGGAAGAGTTTCACTATTGCTATGTTTCTCCTTGGAATGAGACCCCAACACCTCCTTTTATATGGGAAACAAATGGTTATTTGGTTGGGTGACGGGCTATAGGTGGTGAATTGGTTGGGAAACCACCCAATAGCCCGTAATCTCAACGAATTCCTTACAACTTTTGTGGGCATACGCGGGTTGTAATGGTGTAGCTAGCGTACGTATGCATGAAGTAGTGGTGTAGCTAGCGTACATACATGGGCAGTAGTGGTGCAGGATGCGTACATCTTCAAAAATAATGTTTTTAAGAAGAGTTGTTCAGTGATGGCTTGGAAAAAATAGTAAGTAAGATGGTCTGATATCAGGTATGCATGTATGGTGCAATTTAGGGTTATAACAGATGCCCCCTAATGTGTGAGGTCAGAAGAGCATCTGATGGCTTAAATACATTATAAATATTCACCAACGTATGAATTGAGTGAGCCCGGGACTAGAATTCGGGAGGTGCCATCTGCAAAATAACAATTGTCTCACCGAGGAGGGCATACCCATGCTCGAGATGAAATAAATCATGGCTTCCAATCAAATACACTGCAAATTCATGTCATATAACTATATAAAGTGTAGCCGCGAGCAATACATAACGGATGCCGCGAGCAATACACAATGGATCTACATCTCAAAATCAAAGATATACTTGTATAGTATCCATATTTAAGAAGCCAATGATGCATGATGGCTGGAGATGAGGTCTTCAGAGCTCGAGCAAAAACTTCAAGATCTTCAAAACTCGGGTAGGAGTGTAATATGAGTGTATGAATTCACTACCCAGAGGTCTTCGACGGTTCGTCGGGGAACAAACAAGAGGATCTTGGTGATCAAGCACAGAACTTCATTGATTTTGAACAAGGACTTGATTGGACTTTAGGGATGGTCGGGCATGAGGTCAAGAGACAAACTGTAGAAAGGCTGACTCAAGTTGGGTAAAACTTCCCTTGGACAATAGCATGACTCAGGCAGCATGACATTGACATAAGTTCATGATGCAGGAGGCAACACAAACTCTCCATGTGTTTGGAAGAATAACCAAACGAAGGAGGACACAACTCTATGTTACTATAACAACTTCCTAAGGTCGTATTAAATCCCAAAGCTTGACTAACAGACGAAAGGATGTGTTTTGTCCAAGGGTGACTCATTGTGCTGCCATAAAAATAAAATACTTTTCCCATCCTCTTTTTGGGGTATATTTGATTTTTTTTTTTTGTCTTTTTCAATATTTTGGAGAGCTTGAAAAATAATAAATGAATGTTATGTTATAAAGGAGGAACGAGTGTCTCAAGCATACTAGTTCCAAGCGCAAGGAACATACTAATGATCATAGCATGGAGACATGTGTAGGAAAAAGACACTCAGGAAAATTCCTCTATCGGTCAAGGTGTCAGATCACAGAGGCAAAGTGCTACAAGGCTTGCGTATAAGGCATGCTTCAAAGGTTCAGTTGGGAGCAACATGGAGCCGACATTAGGCCAAAACATAGGAATGCAAATGCAATTAGCAAGACATGATGAAACCCCCTTCAATGTATTTTTTACGAGCCCATAGAAGGTAAGCTCGATGGTTTTTCATTTTTAGAGAGTCTGAAAAAAACATAAAAGAAGACACCACTGGGGTACCTTTTTCGAAGATAGTCTAGTCGGCTCAAAAAAAGGGATAAACTAGCACCGAAAAGACGTATATTCAAAACCATTTTAACGAGTATGACAAAGACAAGATCACTCGACAATATTTTCAATTTTAAGAAATATGAAAAGAGATTAACTATGGACTCACTGTCTTTTTCTAGATTTAGTCTCCTTAGCCCGAAAAAGTACAAAATCTACTTAGGAGAACTCTCCCGGCGAGACGAATCTCCCAAGGTGTACCTTTTTCCTCATTAATCTATAGGCCGGAAAAAGGGGTAAACTCATGCTAGTAGATTTTTTTATTCAACCAATTAACGAGTGTGAAAGAACAATGTCACTCGGTGATCTTTTCACTTTTAAGGAGTCTAAAAAGAGCTTAACTATGGACTCCGTAGGGGATGTTCTTCTGGACCAGTTTAACGAGTGTGAAGAAACTAGCTCACTCGACGATCTTTTCAATTTTAGGGAGTATGAAAAGAGATTAACTATGGACTCTATGGGGGTTCCTTTTTCGTAAATTTAGTCCCTTAGGCTCGAAAAAGGGTTAAACTTATACCTGAGAATACTTTTCTAGCGAACTGAAGCTCCTAGAGTATACCTGTGTTCGTACAATTGACCATCTGGACCAAAAAATGGGTAAACTACCGCCGGACAGACATGCCTTCGAATTTTAGTTTGGCGAGCGTGCAGGGAAACAAGATCGCTCGACAATCTTTTCATGTTTAAAGGGTCTGAAAAGGGCTTGAAAGAAGACCCATTTTTTGGGAGTCCCGAGGGTGAGGCCAAAAGTGATGGCATATCAGACATGTGAAGGCTCAAACTCATAATCAAAACAAGACTAAAAGTACTCCCGAGCCTATAGTTATTAACTATGACATGGACACCAAAATGCAACCAGGATCTACCTGGGGCATCCATGTGGAGGTAGGCTCTACCACTAAATTACGACACTTCTAGAGCAGTAATGAAGGTTCTGTGTCGCAATTCGATGGGTTCGATCCTATGGAAAAGAGGAAAATACAACAAGATGCAAAAAGTGGAGGTGGGATCCTAACTTAAATGCACAAAGTTGGAAAAAATGACTTTTCACCAAAGGACCTTAAAAGTGCCTCATCTCCCAAAAAGTTTTCCCAAACCAAAAGTAAAGTGTATCGTAACATCCAATGACAAACTCAAGAACCACGTTAAATGATTTTCAAGCCAGAAAAAATGACAAAAGGGGTCAGAAAATGACAAAAAGGGCCAAAAAAGTCTATAAATAGAAGTTGGCAGCTCATTATCACCATTGCAAATTGAGAATTGACCAAAAATCCAAAAACACCCCTTTGTTAAAGAAGTTGCTTCCAGGAGCTTCAGTGGACGAAACAAACTTCCGCTTGGACCAAGTAAGTACAAAATAGCTCCTGGAAGCAATTTCCATCTTTCCCTTTGCATTAGTTTTAGTTTTTTTGGGGGCGTGCACCTTTAAAAAAGGTCGACCCTACGTGTACGTGGGGTTTCCTAAGACAACCCGCGTATACCCTCAAATATATGGAAAAAAAATTAAAAATGCAATACTTAACTCTCCTTTGAACTTGTCATTTTGTAGAATGTACATCCATTGGAGAGAGAGGGAGCATGAGTACATTGATATACTGGTCGATGAGGACCCTATAGATATGGTCGCATTGAGACAATGCGGTTTGTGGAAGTTCTTTCGGTGTCCATTCATGAGGGCACAACCCAGGTTGTTGAATGCCTTGGTAAACTATTGACATCCTGACGTTGAGACGTTAATGCTCGAGGGGCAGTCGTTGACTCTAATGACTGAATATATCCACTTTTTGACTGGCCTCTCGAGGAGAGGTGAACCAGTCAGGTTGTGTTCTTTCCCCCCCGAGCCTCACAACATTGCTGAGTTGATTGGGATACATTGCGAGGCTGACACTGAGAAGGTCGGTTCTCAGGTGCCTATTAACAAGATTACCAACCTATCACTAAAAGTGATAGTTTTATTTATTGGGTCGATCACTGGATCCACGGATTTACATTAGGCCTCCTGGGCGCACATGCATTGTGCAGTGCAATGCTTAAATGCACGAATATTCGACTGGAGCACAACCATGCTAGACTGCATGAAGAGACAACTCACCGAGTGTCGTGGGTGGGACAACAAAACTTTGGATTTGGGACCATTTTGTGCTCATTCTTCATCAAGAGGGTGCCCAGTCTTAGTCCATGAGAGATAATGCAGGGGCATGTGGCCTCCCTCCCGGCAGTGTGTAGATGGGCAGCGTTGTTTCCACGACAGGGAGGAGGGAGGACCATAGAGGCCTTCGATGACACCTTTTTTGACTGGTGGGCACGACAGATTCTAGCGATAAAGGACTACCCCTGTGTCGTGATCAACTTTTCCGGGGACCCAGACATGCCCATAGCTCCCTGAGCTGAGCGAGGAGAGATAGGTATGTTTGTTTTTAATGTTATTTAATTTTTTTTTTCTTTTTATATATATCATTTTTATGGGAATCGAAGTATCTGATAACTATGTATCTATTTATGTATAGATGTGGGGCCAGTGCGTCCAACAGACTTCTCAAGGACCATGCGGTGTCCTCAACCAGAGGCAATACTAGCCGCAGTCGCCGGACCAACAGCAGGGGGACCTCCAGCCGAAGAGGATGAGAGAGTTTTGAGACGGGTGGAGCGGAACCTCACCGCACTCACTCGCGCAGTCCCTATGTCAGAGATCGAGGATCTCCCACCATCAATGCAACCTCACGTAGTTGGGGTGCCACAGACCTGGGTCCAACTCTTCTGACATTTGGAAAACGTTGTGGTTCACTATGGTAGGGCCAACAGGCCCCGCCCTTAGCTTAGGATAGACCACTTACGTGTCGGGGGAACTTTCTGTATATTTTTTAGGGCATAAGCCATGTGATGTGTACTTGATATGTATTTTTGAGGCACTTGTGCCCACCTATGTACTCTGAGACTTTCGATATATATATATATATATATATATATATATATATATATATATATATATNNNNTTTTATGTCTTATGGATCACATTTATTTACAAATTTATTTTACATGTGTATGTGTGTTTTTTCTTACGTGTGTGCAATATGCCAATCTAATACTTGATTAGCTAGAGTATCTGTCATTTGATTCAATCTCCTAGGAAAATGGATGTACGTAATGTAATTAAAACAATGTTCTAAGAGATGTACCCTAAGGAATATTCGATGTAGAGTAGGATCATAAACGTGGTAAACCCCATTTAACTGGGACACAACCAATTGTGCATATAAGTATACCCGAAGGTAAGAGATACCATGCAAAAAAGTGTCACGAAGCAACTCTATTACTGCACTGTATTCGATGACATTGTTTGTGGCGTCACCTAAACATATACCTCCAAAAGATAGCAACTGGCCTTGAGGTGTAAAGATCACCCAAGCCGCGGAATCAAGCCTCTGAGTGTGTCAACTAGTGTCGTCCACGAACCCAACGAACACCTCTGATTCACTTGACATCTGCCATAGTGAAAAATATGACATCAAAACAACACGTTCATAAAACAAAAAGAAAAATAAAATAATTGTATAAGATCTATACATATGTACAAGAAGTCACCCAAGGCGACCCATCTACGAGTAATACTTCTTGAGATAAAACCCATTTCTAGGCTATGCTAAGATGTTCCCTTCAAAATCAACCAGACGATAAGCGCCCTTCTTTAATACGTCCTTCACGATGAATGGTTTGAACCACATGGGTTTGAACTTGCCTGCCCCCAGGGGATCCTTATCTTGGTCATAGACCAGGACAAGTTCGCCTTCAGAGAAAATCAGAGGATGAACGGACCGATCATACTGACATTTAACTCTTTTCTCGTGAGCCTCGTTGGCCAAGGCTGCGTCACATCATTTCTCATCGAGTTGATCGAGATATAATAAGCGTTCCTCAAGCGGTGAAGTGTCTGGAAATAACTGTACTGCCAACTTTAAAGATGGGATCTGGCATTCTATTGGCAAGACTACTTCCAACCCATAAATGAGTTTAAAAGGTGAAAAACCAGTGGCAGTCTTTACATACGTTCGGTAGGCCCATAATGTCAAGTACAACATCAAATGCCAATTTGACTTGGCCGAATTGATCATTCGCGGTAGAATAGTCTTAAGAGAATTATTCACAGTTTCCACCTGACCATTCACTTGTGGGTAATAAGGTGATGAGTGTTCTTGCCTCAACCCCAGCTTTGACGTTAACTCGAACATCATTTTGTTCTGAAAGTAACTACCATGGTCAGTGACAATATCCTTTGGGACTATAGAAATATCTGAGGTCCTATGAGGCTGCCATCTAAGGTTTGTCCCTTACCTTAGTATGGCTCTAAGTTTCAATTGTATGGTCGTCTCCTTTTGTTGTTTTATGACAACAAACAGTCATCCCACTTTCTGCTCAATGTTTTACAGGTTAGGTGCTCTTTTAAGGTGCCCTTGCAAGTGTTTTCTTATCTCAATGTTAGCACATGAAATATAACTTAAAACACATAACACTACCTCTAGATATTGAACTTTAAAATGTTGATCTACACTTCTAAACATGCATAAAATTGACACAGGTATTTTTTGTCAACATGATCCTAGATAAAAAAAACCCGGGAAAAACCAGTTTGGGATATATGTCTATATAATGATGATCAAAGAAAGAGATACAATAGTAATGAAATACAATGGAACCTATATACATAGCAGGCTCATCTCAAGCCTTGCCACAAGAACCAAAGAAAGAAGTACCCAAACTGTGGTGTGCCCTCTCCCTTTGTTTCCCTCTGCACTGCACTGAAGCACCCTAGCTCATCAGTAACCCAATGAAGAAATCCTTCCACGGGAATGTCCTCTCTTGTGTTGCCTCTCCACTGAAACTGTCAGAGCTTGAATCCTTCAAGCAAATCTGCTACCAGGTAGCTGCCAGTCTTCTCAACATGTGCACCCTCCTCCAAGAAGAAATGATCACCAAAAATAAATAGAGACTAAAGCTAGATATCTCTCACCATGAAAGCATGCACCCTCCCTCTAGCCTCCTCATGCATCAGACCTCATCTCAATCTGACAAGTCCTCCTCTCCCAATGAGCAACTGAAGGATCCAAGTGCTCCCTCCTCTCTCAGATGTGCCCCTCCTCCATGAAAATGCTCCTGACCAAGAAGAGAATGCTAAGACTCCATGGAAATACTCTCCATGCAAGATCCAAGCCAACACAAGCTCCTCCTAAGTCAAAACAAGGGTAATAGTATTCCCTTTTGAAATTTCACTTTTGACATATTTCATTTTTAACTTAAAACTCCTAAGTCAAAGTGAAATTATAATCATAAAGTAAAGTACAAGGGTAATAGTCTTCCCCCTTTGTGCTTAGAGACTCATAAGCACATGGGGACCACTTTCCAAGGTACCCAAATCTTAATAGGGACCCCGAACCTTGCTATTATCTGATTAAACAAGAAGAAAGTTGTTGTCTCTCCATCATCTTTGAACGTTGGCATAGCTTCAACCCACTTAGTGAAGTAGTCTACTGATACAATGATATAACGGTGCCCCCTGGCTGAAGGGGGGTTGCATGTAGTATAATCAATCCCCCACTTATTGAAGGGGCCAACAGTGATGACGAGAAACATAGGAGCAGGGTGTGTACTCATATTCCTTGAGAAGATCTGACACGGGTGGCACTTCTTAACCGATTCAATGCAATCTTTGATTAACGTCGGCCAAAAGTAACTGGCTCGTAAAATCTTTTGGGTTGTTTCCAACCCAGACAAATGACTACCACATGCTCTAGTGTGGCAATCATTAAGCACAAGTTCTGCTTCTTCATGAATGAGACACCAGCGAAGGATGCAATCTACACCTCGATGATACAACGTGTCCTCGAGTATGAGATAGTTCTTCGCTTGATGGCATATGCGTCGACGCTCATCATGAGAAGCAGAATCAGGGCACTTCAAAGTCTATATATATGCTAGTATATCTCCATACCGGGGATCCAAAGATGAAATCAGAAAAAGATATCCTTTAATCAGTGATTCTTCGGGCCTAACATCACCTGACTTGAATGGAAGTTTCGAGATAAGTTCTGCAAAGACCAACGAATTTTTATATTTCACGAAAACAAAATCCAAGTCAAATTCCTAGAGGATAACAATCCATCTACTGATCTTTCCGCCAATTACACGTCGCATCAACACGTATTGAAATGGATTCACAACTGCAATGACGACAGTCTTGCGAAATAGGATATAATGATGAAACCGTTGGACAGCATGTACTGTTGCCAATGCAAGATTCTCAACGTGGGATTAGTTGAGTTCTGGTCCAACCAAGCCTCGGCTCAGGTAATAAATGGCGTTTTCTTCAAGCAAATCATCCTCCTGAACCAAGACCATACGGATGGTCGACTCTGCTGCAGCCAAATACAATAAAAAATATTTATTATAGTTGGGTGGCGGAAGTAGAGGGGCAGACATGAGGGCACGTTTCAATGCTTCGAAAGAGCATTGAGCGGCTTCATCCCAATGAAAAGGAGCTCCCTTCTTCAGTAAACGCATAAACCCTTTGGTGATCTTGGCATAGTTTGCGATAAAACGCTGAAGAAAATTAGCTTTTTCGTGTAAACTCTGAAGCTGAGGGACTGTGCACAGGGGAGGAAATTGAACTATCACCTCAACCTTTAGAGGATCGACCATGATCCCTATTTTCGAAACTATAAAACCTAAAAGATGACCCGACGTCACGCAAAAACTGCATTTGTTTGGATTCAAGTGAATCTGATAGTAGAGACATCGCTCAAAGATAAGTCAGAGGTGTGTGGGATGATCAACTCTCTTTCGAGATCATGACGCTAAATCCTTGAGATAAGCCTCAACTATGTATTTGAGATCGTGGAAAGAAAAAGACATGGCCCGCTAAAAAGTGGCTCCAGCGTTTTTCAAGCCAAAAGGCATCTTCTGATAAGAAAATGTACCCCGAGGACAGATAAAAGTTTTTTATGCTGGTCTTTGGGATTAATTTGGACCTGATTGTATCCCGAAAAACCATCCATGAAAGAAAAGACCTCACAGCCTGTGCATTCATCGACGATCTGGTCAATGAATGGGGTGGGGAAATTATCCTTTGGAAAGGCCTTTTTCAAATCACAGAAGTCCATACATAAGCGAATCATTCTCTACTTTTTGTTGACCGGAACGGGATTTGACACCCATTGAGTCAACTAAACGGGGTAGATGAAACCAACTTTGAGTAGTTTCTCTACTTCAGCCTTAATAGTTGTTGTTTTTCGAGGATGAACCAAACGAAGCTTTTGTCAGATCGGCTTGGCATCAAGATAAGTCGTGATTTCATGTTCGACGATTCTTGGATCAATGCCTAGCATTTCCTCGTAGGACCAAGCAAAAACGTTGCAAGATTCTTTAAATAAATCTATATAGATCTGAATCTGCTCGGGGGAATAGTCTGCTTCGACGAAGACATTCTCCACGATGCCGGGGGTTCTAGAGATGTCGATAAGTATCGTTTTAGCGATGGGTTCCATATTACCCTTGGCATAATTTGCTTGCGTATCCAGAGGATTAATAGGACAAGACCTATCTCCAGTCATAGTCAACACGCATTCTCCTGCCTCTATTCTTCTTAACTCTGGGAGAAAATAAGATCTGTGATGGAGATCATCCCAGTGTCTATCTGAACCATTCAATGCCTCTAAAATCGCCTCGTTAGAGGGCACGACCAATTCTAAAGAATCGGTAGTGGAAAGGGAACCTTGAGCCCAGGCAGGTTCGAGAACTGGATCTAACTCTAGTGTAGGAGTCAGATCAGGGTCGGCTAAAGCTTGTTGGACAATAGAGTACACAAATTTTGTTGCAGATAAAGGCATGGACATGTCGTGATGCCCTTTCCCTTCCATCGTGGTCAATAGGGAAGGAAGAATCCACAGATCAATAAAGTAAGTCGTGCGGAACGACGACACGGAAAATATTTCAGCCTTAGGCTAGTCGGGGACAATCGATATCATCTTGACATCGCCGAAAGGAGGTGGATAATCGAAAGTATCCATGAGAGGTGGCCACAAACCAACCCCCATTTTGACGATGGCGTGTTGTGGGTTATCAATCATCAGGACCGCGGATGCCCCCGATGAAGGGTCAGGCCTGGAGACAATTGATCAATGGTCACGATTTGACCCTCATGTGGAAACAACAAGACCCAAAAAAATGTGGCAACCACTGCATGCATGGCATATGTCCAACTCCTTACTAACAACAAGTTGTAGTCAAGAGGTGCAACGACCATTTCAACTTCAACGCACACGGTCTTCCCTCCTAACTGCACGGGGAAAGAAGGGATAATTTGATTTGGTCTGAAAGAATGACTGTCAAAATCCGTAAGAAGAGTAGGTAACGGAGACAAAATGGGTTGGCCAATGGCCTTCCTACACACTAATGAAATCACGCATGTCGAGGCACCCTCATCAACCACCGTACGAAAAATATTCTGGGTAAGAGATTTCGTGGGATGAGCCACTACTATCTAAAATGCAACGTGGTATGGGAAACGAGGCTTCAAGTCGGTTGTATCAAGCGTGATAATTCCTGGATTACATGTCTCAGGGGATCGTAAGGCAACAAGCAGAGCCTTTCTTTGCATAGGGCAGCTCTAGAGGACTTCCAAAGCAGACATCGCGCAAGGGGTTTGAGACAAATCCTCCACCACAGAGTAATTCTAGGTGGCCCTCGCGTTTGGATTATGCAAAGCATTTTTGAATGCCCCTTTCGGGATGCATGTCAATGTTTCTCCCATCGTTCTCTCAATCTGGAGAGAAACAGATAGATTTTCGGCTTCTTTACCCTTTTTAGTAGTACTTGGTATAGGGGGTCCCTGACTGCCCCCATTCATGCTCGAAGAGGCTTGAGTCAAATTTTGCCCATGTGGAAATGGGTTCGCTAACACAACAGGTTGTTTCTACGAAAATAACTTCTGGGCCTCCGCAAGCCGAGGGCACATGTGAGTCGGGTGGTCTTCTGTGCAAAGGTTACATAGATACTTTGACTTATTTCTCTTTATGTTTCCCCCACCAGCATTATTGGTAGGTTTCTTATCCCCCATACCCTTCTTTCATTGTTTTTTCTTCCCTTCAGGCTATTGGTTGGCCTTCGAGTTCATCGATTACACATTGTTTACATCTGATGTTTGAGTAGGGGGAGCAACCGAACTAGGAGTTGAGTTGGCCATTGTTTGTTGTATCAACAATTGTTGCAATTGGTTTGACAGCGGATCAATGGGATTCCCTTGTGCTGAACCAACGATGTCATCAACATGTGGTCTAGACTTGTGTCTGGTCTTGTCAAGAACAGACCGTGGCACATCTGGGAAAACTTCGTAAAGTAAACCACACCGAGAGTAAATCAGTTCTAGTTGTTGAGCTCTCATTATTGCCTCTTCCTCTGAAAATACCCTCGGTGTTGCAACGTCCTTGGATGACTGGGGTACCAAAGACTTAAGGAACCACTCCAGCAGGAATGATGGTGGAACTGGTACTTTAATCAAACTCTTATGGCACCACCATTCTCGGATGTGATCAGAGATATGGACAACCTTTATCTACTCAAAATTGGCCAACAATTCAGTTCCAGCATCGTATCTCACCGGTAATTGAAAATGGTTTAAGAAAACCATTGCCAATTGGCCAAAAGTAGACTTGTCAAAATTATTGAACGACCCAATCTGTCACAATCCACGTTGGCCTCCTATGCCGACCAAGTTTCCCTCACACATTCTGAAGTTTGAAAGGCAAGCCTAATGAAGATCCAGGCGATCATGTGACTACCTTTCACTTATGGTGCTCGTCCAAATCTTTGAGAGACGACTCCGTCCAATTGTGTCTATTTCAATGCACTCTTATCAGGAGTGCCACGAAATGGTACATCGAGCTCGATCGCATATAAAGTGACTTAGAGAGGTCAGCCCTGTTGAGCCAATAGATGCCTTTGTTGATTGGACAATTCTAATATAAGTAAGGGATGATTCCCCATTGTGGAATCATATATTCCTTGTGTGTTTGGAAGTTACAACAAATACATCTACTTTGTAAAAGGTGCGCACCTCTCTTGTTTGCTAGTCTTCTAGGGCTTAAGCACCCTCTTGTGTGCTAGGTCATTCTTGGTGGTGAAAGGTCTTTCTCTTGAAGAATATAGCAAAGGATTTGGTTGGGTTTTCTTCCCTTGTTGAGAAGGGTTTCCTAGGATATTTCTCGTGTTCTTGTGCATGGTGTTTCTTCTTGTGATCTTGGTTGCTGCAACATTCTTGTTTATGGTTAAGACATGATAAAATGAAATGAAGTACATGCTTAACCTAGCTTATTGAAAAATCGAAACTGGGGGCCCTAGTCCATAGCTAGGGTCTTATGCCATCCTCCAGGAGAATGGCTCTTGCAGCTGCACTAATTTCAACACTCCCTCTCAGCAAGAGAGGAATTCTCAGCAACACCAAGCTTGTCTCGAAAGTACACAAACTTTGTCAAGGACAGTAGCTTGGTCAAAATATCTGCAGTCTGTTCTATCGTCGGAACATACTAAATATTGAGAATGTTTTTCTGCACCATGTCCCGAACATAGTGGTATCTCATCTCAATGTGTTTTGACCTATCATGAAACACTAGATTCTCGAAGAGCTTTATACAACTCTGGTTATCACAGTGGATGACTGTGGGTTCTAGATTAGCAGTGAACAAGTCTAAAAGTAGCTTTATGAGCCACACTGCTTCTCGGCTAGCAACACTTGCAGTAATGTATTCTTCTTTTGCAGTCCTCTGGGCTATGGAGCCTTTTTTCCTGCTGGACCAGGAGATCATCGTTGAACCCAAACTGAAATTATATTCAGAAGTTCTCTTTTTGTCCACTGTACTACCCATCCAATCTGAATCTATATATCCATGAAGCATTATACCTCCACTGGAAGTGTATCTAAGCCCATAGGCTATAGTCCCCCGAACATATCTCAAAATATGTTTGCACATGAGAGAAAGAAAAAGCAGAGTGTGAGTTTAGAGTGGACGCATGAGTGCATGGTAAAGTTAAGTGAGTGAGTGGGAAAGCAAACTAAAGCGCATGGTATGCATGTGGGAGATAACTCAAGTGAACTCATGCGACCACCCTAACTTTGGAGACATGTGCCCTAGCTTAGGTGGACGCCACATCTAACTAAAGAATTGCCACATGTTGACCTCTGAGGATGCCACTTGGTACTACATGGACGATGACTGGACCTGTTAAATATATAGGCGGCTAAAAATAGAACCTCTAAAAATAGGACTCACTAAAAATAGAACCTCTAAAAAAAGGGCCCTCTAAAAATAGAGGCATAGTCCTATTTTTAGAAAAATTGTCCACATAAATACTGCCAAAAATAGAAATTCGTCTGAATACCCTTGACTTTATACTCATTAATCTCATATTTCCGCAAGGGATCTGAATATGCCATCAAAATTGTCATGCGGGCCCTAATGCTCAACCTGCTAAAAACAATAATCTGGCTGACATCATCCAGAAAAGGTCCAAAGGCCTCTCGATCCCTCAAGGATCAATACTGTGCTCTCGAAATATAAATCTGAGGCCTGGATCACAACTTGCTAAAAATAGCAAGTTCCTGCATGTCACTCGAAAAGTTTCATCGGGCCTAGGAATCCTGCAAGAACTCATACTGTATGCTCTGAACTGCCCCAAACTATCAGGAGACCCACTCAAACCATGCCTCCTAAAAAGTAGCAACACCTGTATGTATACATCTCTCTCTAAAAAATGCATGGAAACCAAGTAGACTGTGTGTCTGAACTAAGCAGCCATGTATTGATCATGTACCTACCTCATGTGTGAACCAACCTCCTGCTCAACATAAGTGTTAAAACCCTAGGAAAATCTCAGTATGCCAACCAAAGTGTTGCATGTTGGCTCTTAACCCTCAAGATTTTCAAGGGTGAAAATCTAGGGGTTAACAATGGTGACTCAAGGGGATGGGATCCCCTTGTGGGATGTCGAGAATCATAAGAATCTATGTGTCCATATAATCAAGCTGATGCCCTATGAGAACTTTGTAAGATGTACCAATGATTCTCTATGAACTGAGGGATGTGTACCAAGAATACCCATGTAACTGTGTGGAAGGATGACAAAAGGCCTTGTAATCTGATGAAGAACAACCTGTAAGATGACATGTAGTACCAAAGCATGTCTAATGGGCCATGGAGTCAAAGTATATAATCCTCCCAATGAAAACTAAAAACCAAGGGATCTCATATGAGTCTGTTACCTTCTATCACCCGATAATGTACACTCCTCCGTGTGGTAAATGTGTTGATGTCAACACAAGGGAGAAAGTCACTTCATCAGATGTCAATAATGTAAACACCCGTGAAGTGCGAAGGAGCACAACCAATAATGTCAATGGGTCCTAAGGTACGAGCACAACCTGAGACTGTGAAAGATGTTTTGAAGTCGAACAGTGACAAGGATCATCCAATCAAGGCCCAATGATGCTTAGCCTTGTCAGATGCGAAATAATCGCCAATGAGGCTAATGGCTACTAAGGTGCTCTACTTCTGGGTCATCTATAGATAATGTGTTGAAGTCGATACAAGATGATCTGTTGAAAATGAGATCAATGATGTCTCTCCTCCCTTAGTGTGAAGTGATAACTCAAGAAGATCAAGATGACAGAACTAGGTACCATATCCCTATGTTGGATAGGATAACAATTGACTCAAAGCGGAAAAATGAATGATAATAGATGAGGAGACAAGACACAAGATGACTCAAAACACTCCTATGTCTCCTCAAACCTACCCATCCTAAAGGCTAAATGCTTCGAGAACAATGACAAATGGAACTCCCATCCAGGCTCACTCAAGTGATAGACACAAAGGCTCGGCATGTGTAAGATAGACATTGAAATTTTGACCCAAGAATAACATTTATGTAAAGCCATTTATTTAAGAAAAAGGAAAGACGCACAAGGCTCGACAACATGTTGATATAACTAGAATAAAATCAGCGACACTTACGCAAAGAATGAAAAGTAAATACTTAAATGGAAGATACTTGCAACGGAAAGTAAATCGTTGTCCTAAAACTGTAAAAAATTAGCAAGAAAGAAAGACATGAAAAGACAATGTTGAAAGGAAAGACAACTAACCTAAACCCAAAAGTTTTACCTCCAAGCTACCATGATTAAATCATCTTACTCAAAGGACCAATGTAACCATGCAGCTAGATGATCAATCCAACGAGAAAGGTTAGCACAGTCAACCTTCCAAGGGGAACAACCATGAAATCTCATATGACCCAAAGTCGCCTTGAAATACTTGTGGGTGAAGCCATAACTGAAGGGTTCCAATTGACTAAAGGCTAGTTTAGACTTATAGCATGGTATTTCAATAGTAACAAACATGAATGCATGAGAGTCGAAACTCTTGGCATCTACCTGCTGAAATACCTCCATCATTATGAGCTCAAATAGGTCATGGTGAACTCTAATATCCAAGATTTGATCAATCTTTGGATCCTGAAGAACAATCTCTGGATGCGTAATTGTAGGCAAAGTGTAAGGGACATCATCGTCTAGTTGAACCACAAGTGGATCCTCCTGCTGTAACAATATCAGATCAAGCTACTCCTCAACCACTGCTATGATAGGAAAGGATGAAGCCTCTTGTTGATTGATCTCAACTTGGTTAACCTGTGGTTCCTCCTCTTGAAACTTTTCAAAAGGAAGAGGATGCTCAAGCCTATGCAACAAAGTTCAAAAGACATGGAGGTAATAAAAGATTTGGTTCAGGAAAGAAATTCAATCATAAGAGAGATATGTCAAAAGTACAATGTTATGGATGCCATGAATATGGCCACTACAAAAAGGATTATCCTAAACTAGCAAAGAAGAGAAAGAAAAGACACCATGTGTCAGTTGCCAATGATGAAGAACCTTCAAAGAAATCCAAGCATGAAGAAATAGATTTCTTCTACTACTCAACTCTTACAGGATCCTTTGAAGATGACATGTGGTCGATCGATAGTGGAGCTTCAATACATATGACTGGTGATCGTGAAAATATCTCAAGCATGAAGGAAAAGGAAACCTCTCATAAAGTGGAACTTGGAGACAATAACTCCTATGCAGTGAAAGGAATGGGAAAATCCTCTATCAAAATGGAATTAGGTAACAATGTTCATCTTAACAATGTTTTATATGTTCCTGGTTTGAAAAAAAAATTAGTATCTATTTCTTGCTTGGAAGACAAAGGAGATAGAATAGCCTTTGTCGATGGAAAAGTTCTTGTGTGTGTTATCATCATCACAATTTTATGTCAGAGTCTCGTTAGTCGGTCTGTATTAGTTTTGATAGATTCATCGTTGATAATATGCATCGACAGCTAGTCAATTTCAATTCATTGAGACACTTCAGATACTACACGCACCTGCTGAGGATGTTCCTAGAATCGAACAAGACCGAATTCCCTGAAACTTCTTTCATCTCAACTGAATGTAAAAGGATCACCATGCTTATTTTCATCAATAAGATCATGTCCAGGGTGTACAATCTTATCTTCGGCTCAGACTTGCCAAGGGTTCTGAAAGAAATGAAATTTTTTTTACAACCAAATCTAGAGAGCATAGTAGGAGATTGGATGTTTTTCATAAAATCTACCGTGATATGGGTGTATGGCTATCAAGAAGGAAATTATCTTTTACCAGTATTTTTGATCCCGGAATTTTTTCTTTAGAGTTCATCAGACAAAGAATCATTTCATAAACAGAGCACTTTCTAAAAGCACACAAGGCATCTAACTTAAAATTTCCTTTCATGGTAGGACCCTTTGTAGTAAAAAACAAATCTTGTTTACCTCAGATCCAAGCCAAATTCAATGAATTCGGGTTTACGCAATTACAAGGAAGGAAATATGACCTGCATCAGATCATATCAAAAAGAAGGCTGATGAGCATATTAGGCCCCCATGAGCACAAGCATGTTGAAGGATTTGATAAACTAGATAATCTGGAAACATGTACAGATATGGAGGTCACTTTGCAACATGATCATATAAAGCCAATAGATTCTGCCCCTCAACAGATCCAAACATAGAAAGCTTCTCCAAGATTGATTGTTAAATCCCCAAAGATGAGTGTTTATAATAAGAGGAACATTTCAGAGGCCCTCGGTGCCAGTAGTCAGCAAGATATTCCCAAGAAGATGAAAATTACACCACCCTCTCAAGTGGTTGACCTGGAAGAAGAAGAACCTAAAGAGAAAACGAGTATGGATATGGTGGAAGGTGCAACCAAGAACGAAGAAGTTGGTACAGGAAGGATGCCACAAAGTGAAAGCGACACAAGGGTTTTCAGCAACAAGAAACACATATTTAGAAAGACACATGAGGCAGTATATCAATCCAAAGAAGACTTGATGAACCAGTATGTTGTAAAAGGAAGTATGGCCAACAATGACATAAGAGACCTGTTGCCCGAAGTAGAGAAGATCTCCCAGCACAAGAAGTCCTTGTTCTCAGTCAGAGATGTGGAAAGGAAGACATTTAATATAGCAATAGAAGATGATGATAAGGTGTCCGAAATCAAGATGCACTATGAGAATATTGGTGCCCCAGACAAAGTAAAGTTCCACAGGAATGCTAGTGGCATGCTATACTCGGACTACCTAAGTTTAAGTCTGAAAGTTTCAAGATTGACAACACATGCACTCAAACTAGATGGACAATTGAAACAGAAGAAAGCATCCAGCAAAGTCTGGCAGACATAGGTCAAAAGATTGGAGTCTGAAGGCCCTCAAGGAGTAAAGTCTTCTTTAGATGAGAAGGACAAGATAATCCAAGGTCTAAAGAAGAAACTAAAGATGTCCCCTACTGAACATCCACAGGCAGCAGAGCTAGCTGCTCTAGAGAAAGAGAAGGAAATATTCAGACAAGAAGCACTAAATTACGAAGCTAAAGTGTTGTAGCTAGAAAAGGAGAAAGAGAATTGGTTACAAAGACAAGTAGCAACATTAGATATGGTTGTCATTGTACCTGCTAATGCAGAAGCTGGACCAAGCACTGATGGATTGGTTCAAGCCATGTCCCAAGTGAGCTTACAGACAGGGGAAATCAAAAGCCTTAAGGAAGCCTTGGAAAATCTTAAAGAAGAGATGAAAATAAAAGATGAAAAGATGGCTCCACTCCAAAGGGAAAATCAAGATTTGCAAGAGAGAGTAAGCAAGCTAAGAACGAGGTTAAAAGGTAAAACATTGTTACAAGGAGCTAAACATGTGATCTGAGATGTTATTGTTGCAGAGGTTGCTAAGTTCAGGGTTTATCTAAATTTTATAAATGACAAGGACAGTGTGGCTACCACAACCCAAAGCAGGTGTATTGTTGTTAATGAAACATTAGCCAAGAAACCTTTGAAATGGGCCCAAAACGCTATTGACTTGCTGAATTTTGTGCCCACTGCTGATCTTCAGACTATTGGGGTAAAAGATAGAACCGTGTTGATCATCTGAGCTAGGAGAATCATCACCAAGCACAATTTGCTCAAATCGGTTCATAACAAAGCTATGCAAATGGAGCATAATATACAGGAGTTTAAAGACGCGTTTGAACAATTGTTTGTCAAGGGCCTCCCACCATTTTGGGATGGCAAAGGTTCATTATACAATCAAGAATACTACAATTCTCTCCTCATTCAATGTAGGATGGACCATTCCAAATTTGAAGCCATGGAGGAAATTCTGAAATGCCCGAGTCTGGTAGAGTATTTGGCCACAGACTTTGAAATTTTGAATCAATTTCAAACAGTGAAGATTGGCCTGCCGATTATGTCCTATGCCACGTGCATTGATCTAGAGATTTTAATTAAGGAGATGATGGACTATGAGATTTCTTCTGACTAACAATGGAAGGAAATCGTGTGGTTGGGCAAGACGAAATGCAGTTTTCCCGGGACTAGTAAGTGACCCCCAGGTGTCACCAAACCAGCGAGTTCGACAGAATATCAGGACAAGCCAGATGTCGTAAAGAAAGTTGAGCAGTCTGAGGAATCCATTCCTAGTTTTGAAATGTCTGAGGAATCATTGTAAATCAGTTCATATACCGAGACTGTCAATTGAAATTACTATAATTAGTTTTAGAAGCTAAAACGTTTCAGTTTCAGCCATTGTAATCGAATTGTATAAATGTTGGGGAATTTGATTGAATTAGTGTTGGCAGAAGTGCAAGATCACCTTTTGGTTGTTTCGAACTCTATTGTAATTTTCTGAAGCTGAATTGAATATATATGTAGAAGCTTTTGAAGTCTCTATGAAAAGATTCTAATGGTGGTGGTATGAGTTTTGTCTTCCTTCATCGTATGTATTTCCTGTGATCTTTTATTCCATTTACACTTTCTTCTATTTAAATTGGATAGTTAAAGGCCCAGAATTCGTCTTATGATGCTCTTGGATTAAGCAATTTAAGCTATGTATGTTTCTTCTTAGCTAAATTAGAATTCATTTTTGTAATGCTCTGATACATTTATTTGTTCCTCTTTCCTCCTTCCACTCTAATTAAATTAAAGTTATAACTCAGATTCATTGCCCCATTTAGACTTTATCCTCTGGAGAGTTCTGTCGGCTGGTCATTACTTTCATTCACTTTCATAATTTTGACTCCATAGCCCTGAGTCTTCCTCCCCTTCATTGCCAACAACTTTCTTAAAACCCCCCAAAACCAACCAAAATCTAGCCACTGATTTCTAAAGAAATATCAAGTGACACGAGAGAGCCCTCTCTGAGTTGAGTAGGCTAGTGCTTCAGCTCTAAAGTAGGTTGAAACAGTTACCTCTATTGTTTGTCTACCAGCCAGAAAAAATTTACAGAGTGCTAATAGTATGGTCTAAAGATTCAAATATAGAAGATGCTAGAGTTATTGGGATTCGTGAAGGAAAATTGTACAAACTCCTAGGTCAGAATACTCAAGCCCTTGTACATGATGAACTCAATCCTAGTGAGTTATAGCATAGAAGGTATGCTCACCTTCATTATCAAGCATTTCCATCTCTAAAACAAATGGTTGTAGGCATACAATAACTACAATCAGTACACGAAGGTATTTGTAGAGGATGTGCACTTGCGAAGAATATTAAGAAGCCATTCCCAAGTAGTGAGAATAGATCTAAGGAGATCTTGGTTCTGATACACTCAGATGTATGTGGTCCTATGCCAGTGAAGTCTCTAGGAGGCTCTCTTTACTATGTGACATTCATAGATGAATTCTCAAGAAAGACTTGGATGTACCTGATAAAGACGAAAGATGAAGTATTTGGCAAGTTCCAAGAATTCAAAGTTGAAGTGGAAATCTTGATAAATAAGAAGATCAAGATGCTAAGATCTGATAATGGAGGAGAATACACTTCCAAGGAGTTCATTGCCTTTTGTAAAGCAGTCGGGATTAGGAGGGAGATAATTGTCCTACATAATCCTCAACAGAATGGTGTGGTAGAAAGAAAGAACCATTCCATTGAAGAATCTGTTAAGGCAATGATGAATGACCAAAATCTATCCATGTTTCTATGGGGAGAAGTAGTTATCACAGCCATATATATTTAGAATAGAAGTCCTCATCATATATTGAAGAACAAGACTCCAGAAAGAAGCCAAGTGTGGAACACTTAAGGATCTTTGGCTATCATGTCTATATCTGTGTTCCCAAGGACAAAAGGAAGAAGTTGGAACCGTCGGGAAAGAAGGGAATATTCGTTGGATATAGTGAGACATAAAAATCTTACATAATCTATGTCCTAGGTCAACAGAAGGTTGAAATCAGCAGGAACGTAACTTTCAATAAGAAGTTCGCCTTTAAGAAATCTATGGAAGATTCCATGAACTCCAATGATGAAGAAGAACATGAAGATCCCAAAGAAGAAAAGTACATGTTCTCCAGAACATCCTAGTGAAGAACCAGACCAACCACTTGAACTTGTAGAACCAGTTGTTGTACCCAAGAACAAAAAACAACCAGCATGGCTAGAATCCGCCTTACAAGAACCAAAAAGACATAAATCTCCCAGTGACACCTTCAGGGAGAGCAGGAGGCCCAAAAGATTCTCTAGTTATGTGGCACTCATGACAAGTCTTGTCAATGCAGACCCTTCCACCTTTGAGGAAGCAGTCAAGAAGAAAGAATGGAAGGAAGCTATGATGGAAGAATATCAATCCATCATGAAAAATGATGTATGGGAAATTGTGCCTAGACCTAAAGGAAAGTCAGTAGTAACTTCAAATTAGGTTTACAAGATAAATCATGTAGTAGATGGGAGTATCGATAAATACAAGGCAAGATTCGTGGCTAGAGGGTTCTCCCAGCAGGAGGGAGAAGACTATGATGAGACGTTTACTCCAATTTCCAGATATACCTATATTAGAGACATCATATCTCTTGCGGCATCCATGGGTTGGAGTTTACATCAAATGGATGTAAAGACATCTTTTCTCAATGGAGTAATTGAGGAAGAAGTATACACAGAGCAACCTCAAGGTTTTGAGGTACACTCGAGAGAAACCCATGTATGCAGATTAAAGAAGGCCTTGTATGGACTTAAGAAAGATCCAAGAGCTTGGTATGCACGAATTGACAGCTACTTGATGAGACTTGGATTTTCTAAGAGCTATGCTGATCCAAACCTTTATTACAAGGTTGTAAATGATGTACCTGTGATCCTACTACTATACGTTGATGATTTGTTTTTGATAGGTGCAAAGCCTCTCATTATTCAATGTAAGAAGGAGCTAGCCTCTGAATTCTATATGAAGGATCTTGGTCTCATGCATTATTGTTTGGGACTAGAAGTATGGCAGAAGCATGGTGAAATCTTCCAAGGGCAAGGGAAGTATGTTTTAAAGATCCTTCAAAAGTTTGGGATGATGGATTGCAAATCCATGGCAAGGTGACATATATGAGGAAGTTGAGAGACTCTAATTCTGATCCAGTAGACGTGTCCATGTACCGGTAGTTGATTGGCTCATGGATGTATTTGGTGAATACCCAGCCAGACATTTGCTTTGTTGTGAACACGTTGAGCCAGTTCCAGGTGGAACCTAGACATGAGCATTGGATAGTTGCAAAGCACATTTTTAGATATCTTCGTGGGATGCTAAACTATGGTTTGAGATATTCTTCAAACAATGATGTACAACTGCATGGATTTACTGAGTCAGATTGGGCAGGGAGTGTAGATGACAGAAAGAGTACTTATGGTGTATGTTTTAGTTTGGGTTCTGCTATGATATCATGGGCTAGCAGGAAACAAAAGTCTATGGCACTCATCGCTACAGAAACAGAGTATATTGTAGCTTGTGATGCTTGTACGGAAGTAGTATGGATCTGTAAGTTGGTTTCTGGACTATTTGATCAGGTGTTGGATTCGATTGTGATATATTGTGATAATCAAAGATGTGTGAATCTTTCAGAGAGCCCTGTATTCCATGACAAGTCGAAGCACATTGAGATCAAGTACTATTTTCTTCGTGATAAAGTCCAGAAGGGAGAAGTGACTCTCCAGTACATCTCCACCGATGAGAAGACAACATATATTTTGACGAAGCCTCTGTCCAAGATAAAGTTTTCATACTTGAGGGACAAGCTAAGACTCATGGAGATTGCTCCCTTGGTTGAGAGGGAGGAGATGACTTCCTCGGTTGGGAGGGAGTGTTGATGGACAGACGTTCTCCCTATGGAGAATGGTCCAGGTTGACATATTGTTGATATGTATCATGCTAGTACAGCTTAGATATGATGTTTCAACATCATGCTAGTACATTTTAGATATGATACAGATGTCCTGAGACACATCATGCTAGTATAACTTATATATGATGCATTAGCATCATGCTAGTACATCTTAGAGATGACACATATGTTTGAGTTGAATCATGCTAGTACAACTTAGATATGATGCAGTAGCATCATGTTAGTACAACTTAGAAATGATGCAGGTGACTCGCATCATGCCACTACAACTTAGAGATGGTGTATTGACAGCATGCTAGTATGGCTTAGAGATGATGCACATCATGCCAGTACAACTTAGATATGATACATTCGCATCATGCTAGTATGGCTTAGAGATAATGTAGATGGTACTCCACATCATGCCAATACAACTTAGATATGATGCATTCACATCATGCTAGTACGGCTTAGAGATGATATAGTGGAGAGGATGTTTCTTGTAGCCATTCTGGGGCATTCAACATCTGTTGGGATAGTCATTCTTCTAGGAAGTATGTTCAAATTATAAAAATGGTCTATGTATCACTCTATTGAGTGAGTGATTTATGCAAGACACTTTGTTGAGTGCGTTGAGTTCAGCACATGACTTATTCAACATCATGCTTGATTACTCAGATGGAGTATGGCCTCGAGAGATGATGCAGTTGATGATATATTTTTGATGCCAGGATGCTATCAGATGATATTGATAGTGGTGATGTTGCTCGTGACTTGATCTACGTGATCATGAGATAGCTTCTGTGGCTATGACAATGCTACCTGTTAATACCTCCCTAGCTTGGAGGGACTGTTGATATTATGGTAGCTGCGAGAGGTATCAACCTCCATGTGTAACCTATGACCAGATTAGAATATTCTGAAAGCTAGAGAAACCCTAAACAGATGTGTAGAAACCCTAAGAGACAAGTCGGCTCAATAAAAGAATTAATATTAAAGTCTCTAAAGGGAGAAGTTGGCCTAGACAGGTGACAAAGAACACTATATATAGAGGGTGCTTGAGCTCATTTCGACACACTCTCACACTCAAGTCAAGTAGTGCGCAAGTCTAGAGGAGGAGTGCAACTACAGTAACTGCAGCTAGGTATTGGTCTTGGTCTAGGGTTTAGACTTTCTTCTTGGTGTGCTACCTATGGAGAAATGTGTGTTATCTCTTGGTTATCTGTTGGGTCTGGTACTGCTTCTGGAATCATTCTATCTATCAAAGGTTATGGTGCCCGGGGGTGGTTGCATGCCTATGGTTAGGTGACAATATTGTGATATTATCTATGGTTAAACGAGCACACACCTTAACAGTTTCCCAGTTTTCAACAAACTTAATAGATTTTCAATGTTTCAGCTTGTGTGAAACAAAATAGAGCAAATTTTCTTTTCTACACCCTTTGCATTGGGCATTATAGGATTATGAGATCAAACTTTAGGAATTGAAATCTTGGGAAGAAGAATCAAGAAAATGACTAGGGACTTGGGAGCATGACCTTGGTAATGACCTTAGCCAACTCATTACTACATAGCTTTGAGCTTGACATATGTATTGTCTGGGTTGGCTACTTGACAACGCATGTTGGATGGCTCAACTAAAAACATGTATTGGAAACCAAACCAAGTAGATGTAACATAGTAAGTGATTAATGAAATTCAATAATAGTGAAAAGAAAAATATTCTCATAATTTTCACATATAACTAGGGCACATGGGGTGTGGGCCTATTAGCTTTTGGGTTGCTCTGAAAGTGTTTACACCATGCTAGGGGTGCCTTCATGTGACGTTAGAATTTGATCGCACCTCAAGTCTGGTTTATGTCTTTGACACTTATACACAAATTTCACTATTTGAACTGTAAGCATAAAAACACTGAGATGCCTAGCCATTTAGCACAACGGAAAATCAAAACTAGCCATTAGACCATACACAAGTACACAGGAATTTCAAGCCCAAAAACCTTCTTCATAAACCAGAACACATGGGCTCTCGTACCAAGGACAATGGCCCAATTCTTGTATAAAAGAAAATATCCAACACTTACAAATTCACCTCCTAGGCACAGTTGAAACCCTCCTTGGTTTCTATGCCAAAAATCTGTTGTCAAGGTACTGTTGTAACAACCTTTATGGTTGTCCTCAACCTGGCCTCCAAGATGTCCAAAAGACCCATCCATATCAACACACAAACTGCCTCAAGACCTGTTGTTAGTGTGGCTATAACAACCCCCTTTCACTGTTTTTATAGCCCTCAACACTTGTCCTATAGAAAACCCTCTGTGGCTATCCAAGTCTGCCCCTGGAAGACTGTTGTAATTGCCCTTAACCAGCCCACTATTCTGTTGTTACAAACTATTGTAACAACCTTTAACCAACCCACTATTCTACAGTTACAATCCTCCCTTAGCTGCCAAATGCTCCTGAACTATGGCAAGACCTTCCACCATTCCCTCCTTCCTTGGTCAAGTCACTTAGGCTATTTTCCTAGCTAGGTTGAGTCCCCTATCACTTGCGACACCTTCCTTTCATGCTACTATAACCCTTACTCAACAGGTCGAGCCAAAAATAGAACAAGTTGAGCTTCCTCTAGGGCCTGCAGCAACCTCTCCTAGGTTGGTCGAGTTCCCCAGGACCTACGACCCTCCTTCCTTGGCAGGTCAAACCCTTAACTCAGTCAGCCTCTTTTACTTGGCTGAGTCCTGTACCATCTTACCTAGGGCCTCCGGCTAGGCTCCTCCTAGCAGCCCTAGTATCCTGCTACCCTACTCGGCTTTCTTCATATAGAACATTCCCAAGACAAGAAAACACACCAAAACTGAGGCAAATCAACCTCTCTCCATGGTTTGATTGAGGTCACCACACTTGGACTAAAATTTCCAAGCTCTCTCCTCACATTGTCTCCACTCTAATGAAATGTCCCAATGACTTATTTCCTTTATATACAAGTCTTAGGGGTCATCAAGAAAAATTCAACATCAAATTAGACTTACATGTGGGTGTGAAGCCCCATCACAAACCCACCAAGCCCATGAAGCCCCAACTTCATTCCAAGGGGGTTTTAACCCAAACGAAAGTGTGATGTGGTACCCACAACAATTCCCACATGCCCAACACCTAGGTTCATGTGAGAATACATGCCTGGACCTAGATAAATCAACACTCCCTCTTATCATGGGAGGTATTCTCACCACACCCCACAATCACTTGGGAGTAGCTTTGTCTCCCGCACTGGATCCGCTACAACAGTTTCTCTCCAATCCGTCTGATTCGTTGCTCCCTATGTCAGTAAGGCAAGTCATATGTCTAGCATGATCCCTCCCTGGAAGACATCGTGCTCCTAGAAGCCTCCTGCTCCTGAGCCTCATGTCTGGCCATCTCAACACATGACACCATCCTGACAGTCTTGGAAGATGCTTCTCTCCCATATGAACCTGAAGGTTGGCTCCCACTAAATGACCGACTCTCCCTCTGAGCTTCGTGACTCCCTCTAAAGTCGAAATCCCTCCGAATCCACTAACTTCCTCTGAAATTAGACTCCCTTTGAATCCACTGACTCCCTTTGAGTCTGTTCAACCTTTGAAGCTACCTGCTCCTTGTCCACTGTCACTCTACTAATGGCTCGCACAGGCTAGCCCTTCTGCCTATACACATTTCCCTCTCTAACTCCAGGACCATTTTTGTGTCTGAGCTAGATCCTTTGGGCATGAACAACACATGTTCGTCCTAAAACAAAGTTGCATAGCCCTTCTCCTCAATCGTTGAGGTTGAGAACACACTCTTGGCACCCATAGCACATTTTCCACTCATAACACATCTTCTGACTCCATCCAAAACAACACTGTACTAAATCCCTATACTACATGCATGTTCCTTATACCAAGCTACCTGTACATACCTGAGTCAGACTCTATGAAGCTCACGAACAAAAAAATTTCCCCTATCATGTCCCAATGGCTCCCACTGTATAAGAACCATGCAATCCTCCAAGGCAAGTCTCTTCCTTACCCAAGTCACAATCATCCAATGAAATTCTACTCAAGTCAATCATCTAAGTCACGAAAACTTTTTGTGTCTACATACATGCTGCAACTAAACCATCTTCCTCTCTCTGAAACAGTCCCAAGCTGTGGATCGACACTCGATCTAGTCAACTCTAGACCACCGCAACTCATCTCTGCAAGTGTCCTCATCCTCCTAGGCCAACTACCTCATACATTGTCGCACCTCGACACACTGTCAAGTGTGCAACCCTTCAACCTAATGAAGACTCTATCTCGTCAAACTGCCATCCACACGAACCTATCTCGAAGCACCCTAGTTGCACCCATCGCAACTCACTATGACAAGCCACTAGAAGTCCATCCTTGAAGTTGCCAACCCGCCACATAACATACTGTTGTGAACCGAGATCTCCGTTAATCCACCAGAACTCCCAACCTTCCACACTACCGAGTTGCAACAGTCCATAACTCCTAGTCTGGACGATCTTCTCCATGTTTCAAACTAGAGACCATCTAACCTGTTTCCACCTACAACAGTCACTATAGCTCCCTCTCAGCAACACCGAGTTGCAATAGTCCACAACTCCTCGTCTGGACAATCTGCTTCGTGTTTCAAACCAAAGACCATCTAACTTGATGCCACCTACAACAGTCATTGTAGCTCCCTCTCAAAGTTGAATCTTCAACACTGGTACAACTCCCTCCCAAAGTTGTCACCTGTGTAAATAACTCAGATCCAACTGTGCTTCTCAGAACCACTGCTCTGATACCATGTTAGAATTTGACCGCACCTCGGGTCTAGTTTATGTCTTCAACAATTATACACAAATTTTACTATTTGAATTGTAAGCATAAACACATTGAGATGCCTAACCATTTAGCACAACAGAAAATCAAAACTAGCAATTAGATCACACACAGGTACATAGGAATTTAAAGGCCAAAATTTTTTTTCTTAAACCAAAACACATGGGCTCCCATACCAGGGACAATGGCCTTATTCTTGTACAAAAGAAAATACCAACACTTACAAATTCACCTATTAGGCACAGCAGAAACCCTCATTGGTTTTTGTGCCAACAATTTACTGTCAGGATATTGTTTTAAGTTGTAATAGCCTTTATGGATGTCCTCAACCTGGCATCCAAGTTGTCCAAAATACCTAGCTATATCAGCTCACAACCTGCCTCAAGACTTGTTGTTAGTGTGGCTATAGCAATCCCCTTTCACTACTTTTCTAGCCCTCAGCACTTGTCCTATAAACAACCCTCTGTGGTTGTCCGAGTCTGCCCCTGGAAGACTGTTGTAACAGCCCTTAACCAACCCACTGTTATGTTGTTACAAACTATTGTAACATCCCTTAACCATCACACCGTTATGCACATATAGTCCTCCATTAGCTGCCAAATGCTCCTGGACTATGGCAAGACCTTCCACCAGACCCTCCTTTCTTGGTCGAGTCACCTAGGTTGTTGTCCTAGCTAGGTCGAGTCCCCTAGCACCTGCAGCACCTTCCTTTCATGTTGTTGTAACTTGTAACCCTTATTCAGCAAGCCGAGCCACAAAGAGAACATATTGAGCTTCCTTTAGGGCCTGCAACAACCTCTCCTAGGTTGGTTGAGTTCCCCAGGACCTGCGGCCCCCTTCCTTGGCAGGTCGAGACCTTAACTCGGCCTCTTTTACTTGGTTGAGTCTTGTACCAACTTACCTAGGGCATGTGGCTAAGATCCTCCTAGTAACCCTAGTCTCCTGCTGCCCTACTTGGCCTTCTTTATCAATAGAACCTACCGAAGACAAGAAAACACACCAGAACTGAGGCAAATCGGCCTCTCTCCATGGTTGGACTAAGGTCACCACACTTGGACTGAAATTTCCAAGCTATCTCCTCACATTGTCTCCACTCCAATTAAATGTCACAATGACTTCTCTCCATTATATACAAGTCTTAGGGGTCATCAAGAAATCCCCTCCACAAGTCAACATCAAATTATACTTACATGTGGGTGTGAAGCCCCATCACAAACCCACGAAACCCATCATCAATCCCATGAAGCCCCATCTTCATTCCAAGGGCATTTTCAACCAAACAAAAGTGTGATGCGGTGCCTACGACAATTTCCACATGCCCAACACCTAGGGTCATGTGAGAATACCTACCTGGAGCTACAAAAATCAACAAGTGAATGGTGAAAACCTAATCCGTTAGTTGTATCTTAAACCTTTTGGTTGATGACACTTGGAAAAGTTTCTATGGGTGGTTGCTTAACCTTGGACTTGGTGCTATAGTAGAGCATTGCTTGAAGAGGTGGTTATATTATGTGGTGTTGCTTACATGGGAGGTGGATCTACCTTGGAGGAGAAGTGTTGGGCACTAAGAGGGAGGGAGGGCGCTTTCTTTGCAACAAAAATAATTTTAACAATATTTGCAACTATAATTCTAGATCAACAACACAATCAAAATTATGATGTAAAATCTAATAACAAAAATCATAATATAGATCTAAGTATTACCTTAGCCAAACAAAGAACAGATTTACCGGATGTGTTGTTGTTATCCTCTTTGATGTATTCTCGGAAAAAGATTTAAGGGATCATGGATCAAACCCTCAGGGTAGATCTCATCATGATCATTAGGACAAATTCCAAGAAGAACCTTTAGATAGTAGACCAAAAAAACTAACCAGCAGGTAGGGAGTCAAGAAGCCAAGTCATTGTCAAGTAAGGGCTAATAACAGAACACCATTGTTCAACCTAGTGATTGAAAAGAGTCCTCAAACAGCCTTAGTAATTTCTGCCCAGAAAACACAAAACTGCTAAGGAAATATCATCAGTTCTAAAACCAGTTCATAGGGTAATAGGTTGTTAGCATACAACACACAAAAGGCAACAAAGATTCTCTAGACAACAATGGTGGCACCAGCAAACACCTGGACAGCAAGGCGGCACCAACAAACACTTGGACAGAAAAGCGGCACCAACAAACACTTGGATAGCAAGGTGACACACTCAAAAAAAATATCAGAACAACAAAAACAACAAGAAGAGCAACCTTTGCGGTTGGCTGGAAAGTCCCTTATAGGTCAGCGGCATGCTAGGCAGAACAACATTGAGAAGGGGTAAAACCCTTGGTGGATGGAGTGGACCAAAATACACCAGGAAGGAGCTGAGAAACCTGTTCAAAGAGTGTCGCAACCACTTAGAGAACTGAGCAAAGGAGCCGCAGAAAATCTCAGACCAAAACTCAGCTAGGAAGGAGAGTGTGAGTGTAGTGAGTGAGGTAGGTCCCTTTATTTATATTTTTGGTAGGTAGGTTAGGGTTAGCACATTAGCCCCAACTTTAGGGTTATATTAAACCCTAACAATTAAACAATTAATATTTTATAATAAAAAATATTAAATGTTAAATTAGAAAAGTCAACAAGGAAAATAACAAGTAATGGGTTTCGAAATCAAGGCGGCTAGCATTCTTTAGGAAGAAGCAAAGAATCGAACCAACACCCAAACAACAATTAAGGGGGAGCGTAACTCAATCCAGGGGTTGCAAAAATAATAAGACAAAGTCAAAGGGGGTTCTTCTTTGAAGTATCAGTTGCAGTATCAGTTGAAGTATCAGTTGTAGTATCAGTTGCAGTCACCCTTGAAGTTCTTAAGAGTTGGTAATTATTACCGCTGCTACAAGATGGTGCCACTACCTGCAAATGTTATCAGAGGTATGTACTCACATATGTTTAAATTGTTAAGTTTTAAAGGGTATTTGCAGGAGAAGGGATCTCTTGCCATAGATCCAAAAGGATCTCAAGATCCAACACATTAGGAGGAATAATGCAACGTAGGTTTGATTATTCTGATATACATCTATTTTCTTATGACATTATCTTGATCTAGGTTGCATGTTGAAGCTATGACCATCATACTAACCGTTGGTCAAAATTAAAGTCAAGGTATTAGATAGATTAAAGTTAAGATCATAGAGTTTATTCTCTAACCCAACCTTCTGTCAAGATAGCATATTGTCCTAGTACAAAAGACAGGTTGAAGAAACCACTTGTCATCTTGAGTTAAGGAAACTTGGAAGAAAAGAAACACGCTCATTCTTGAGGACAAGACTCCAGGTTCCGGGTTTGATTAATTAAGTTGATAAGATTCAAAGTTGCACATGACAAAGTTGATAACTACCCCATTACAAGTAAACACTATAGTTGAGGTAGCAATCTTTGAAGAGTATTATACTTGGTAGCATGTGGGCATATTGAGATAACTACTTAATGTAACAGATACAACTAACATCTCCTCTAGGAGAAACTTCTTGTGTTGATTCCAGGTTACCATGGAGGAATGTTTCATCACAACACTAGAAGAGTGTTGACCTCATTTCATATTGTATTTCTTACTTTTGATCTTTGCTTCAGACAGGTCACAAGTGATAGCCCTAAAGGATCTACTGTGATGATTATTCGTGTTTTTTTTTTTATCTACTATTATCAAAAGAGTATTATTCTTGATTGTTGTTTTGTTGACCTTGTTTCAGGTCACATGTGATAACCTTGAGGAATCTATAGTGAAGGTTGCAGAAGGCAACATATTAGATGAGATATGAAGCAGACTATGTACATGACCATATACACTCATGTACCAAAGAAGATGAAGAAGAAGCTATCTTTTGAGATTCAGAGTATCTCATATGAAGATTGATTGAAAGGAGCCAAAGGCTCCAAATATGATCGAACATTTGAACGGGAAGCAGATCTCATTTGAAGGCTAACTCTGTCTTTCATATTTAGACTTGGTATTCAACCAAGTATACCCTGTAAGAGATGATGAAGTCCTTGTAGACTCAGAAGAAATCGAGAGTAAGCCTGATCTCAGAAAGGATCAGATGAAGAGACAACTTCCAGGACTGGGAGACAAATGTCGTGAGAAGACTAGATCGTAGCTTCAGAAACTTCTAGGATATATGAAATGTCCTGGGAATATTCCCTTGTTTCGGTAACAGAGAAGGAAGCCAATCAGGAAGACTAGGATATGGATTCTTCCGTGAGACTAGAAGAGAAGTCAGTATTGAATTCCAAGATTAATCTATACAAATCAAGCATGTTGCAGATGTATAAACCCTGATGTGTGTCTAGAGGATTCTCCCAACAGGAGGGAGAAGACTATGACGAGACACTTACTCCAGTAATTAAAGAAATAGTTCCAATATTTATGAAGACTACCAAAACAACCATGATTCATATATAGTATGAGATGCAGAGGGAGAAATCCCCATATTTTAAATTGAGTGGCAGTTGGTGCATTACATTAGTTGGGTCATGGAGACATGACTACAATGAAATATAGAGTTACCTCCATGAAAGAAGAAGAGATATCTTCAGTATCAGTTATTGAGCCACTCTCAATTTCAGATGAAGTTGTTGCCATGATGGAGTAGAGGAGTTACTCCCAGATTTCAGTAGTCACAGTGAGAATGGAGCAACCATTCTCATCTTTAGAGCAAGTACAAGTGCAAAGTCCCAGTTCTAGAAGGAACAGTTGCAGAGAGAGTAGAGGACATACTCCCATAGAGTGAGACAGAAAGTGCCTTGCAGAAAGCACATAGAGATAGCACATGATTGTGCAGATTGAGTTGCAACTGAGCAAGTGTACCAGATTGGTACAAAGTGATGTGAAAAATTTGATTTGAAGTTGAAGAAAGAAAGACTCAGATCTGCAAGTTGAAGAAGGCTCTGTACCTGTTGAAGCAAGCTCCTAGGGCTTGGTATGGAAGAATTGACAGTTTCCTGACGAGCTTGGGCTTTACCAAGAGTAAAGTTGATTCTAAACTTTATCTCAAGGTTATGAATGATGAGCCAGTGATGTTACTACTATATGAAGATGATGTATTCTTAACAAGATGAAGAAAATCTCATCATAGATTGTAGAAGAAGCTCGCTACAGAAGACCTAAATGTATTATCTCTTAGGTCTTGAACTTTGGCAGAGCATAGAGAAGATCTTCCTTAACCAAGGGAAGTATGCAGTTAAAATGAAGAGGTTTGACATGTTGAAATGTAAATCCATGAACACACCCATGGAAACGAAGTTGAAGCTCCTGGTAGATACCTCGTCAGAATTGGTTGATGTTACCCTATATAGACAGATTATTGGTTCAGTGATGTATCTGACGAATACCAAGTTAGATATATGTTTTGCCTTGAGTCAGTTTTTGGTAGAGCCCAGATGTGTTCACCTAGTTGCTGCAAAAGATGTGATGAGGTACCTTAAGGGTACATTAGATTGTGGTCTCAGTTATAATGGAGATCATGACTTCACATTGAGTGGTTACACCGATTCAGATTGAGTTGGAAGTGCTTCTGATAAAAAGAGCACTTCAGGATGTTGTTTCAGTCTGGGGTCAGCCATGACTTCATGGCAGAGTAGGGAGCAATTCAGCATTGCTCCAAGCACGGCAGAAGCGGAACACATTGTTGCATGTTCCGCCAGTTTTGAAGCCGTATGGCTTCGGATGTTGTTGACAGATCTATTTGATCTGGAGATGGAAGCCACTGTGATCCTATGTATGGAGGTGATGTGTTCTATGATGAGTCGAAGCACATCGAGATCCGGTATGACTTCATGCGTGATGTGTTGTAGAGAGGAGCCATAAAGCTCTAGTATGTTAGCATGATGAACATGTTGTTGATGTGTTGACCAAGCCTCTATCTCATGTAAAGTTTGAGCACTTTCGGGATAAGCTTGGTGTAGTCCGAAAGGACCTCCCTCGAAAGGGAGGTCCTTTGTTATCATTAATACACCAATCAATCAATCACCAATATTTCTCGAAAAAGATCACCGATTGTTTAATTCTTATTGACAAAAATCACCGCGTCTGCAGAGAGTGTCGCAACAACCGACCCGTCCAATGTTCTCAACATTCCTCGGTTTGATAAGTTCCCTACTTTGGCTCTGACTATCTCTAAGCCAAAGTGGCCTGCAGAACCAAAGCGGGGCAACAACAAATAGGAGACTATTCAGGTTGATCCTAACCAACAGTTGATGGATGGGGGCTGACCCCTATGGGCAGAGACCCTCCTTCTGATGCGGGTGTTGTTCCCACTGCTGCTTGATATGATGTGTCAGGACTGGCTAGCATGCCTAAATGCTGTTTGTGAAAATTACTTTAGATTATGGTTTCTTAGTTTGACCAATCTTGATG
>JASDQU010100227.1:608256-639691 GCA_032191745.1 Picea mariana | reverse complement strand
CCTACATGAATTTATACATTCACACAAGAAGCTGAATATTAAATGCAATCCCTATCCATATTATAACTTGATCTATTTTGTTGTAACCAATGCAGAATAATAGGATCCAAATCTGTTCTTGGTAATTGGTTGTCACCAAATCCTAACAATCTCCACCTTGACAACAATTAACTTGATACCTTGCTTCTTCCTTTTGTTCATCACCTTTGCTGCAAACCAAGAGAAGCCAAGCACCAATGCAACTTCTCTAATAAAACTGGTTTCACGATCTCGCCTGTGTGACTTGCACGAGTTTGGATTTCTTGAGGGGTCACTCCACCTCCAACATGTCTTCCACAACTTTTTTGTGAGACACATGTAATGATAGATCTCCTCCTATCCAAAATACATGTAAAATATACATTGCAATCATCACAGACCATCTGAGTGTAACCATTATAGGTGACATTTGTGCTTCTCATATGCTGAAGCACCCATTTCATTGCAACACTTGAATCTGTCACATTTCTAACAACATCATTAGCATGTGAAACATCTGGTCTTAGCCATTTCATCGAATACAACACACCTCCTACTGAAATTACATGAGACATAACATTTTCTTCATTATAGACAAGCCCTATGCTTGAAGAAAACTTATAATGGAAAGAAAGAGGGATAAAAACTAGTTTTACAATGTTCATACTAAACTGCAACCACAAATTACCATTACCATCTCTATGTACTTCCATGCCCATAATTTTTTTTTTGTTCCTTAATCCCTCATATGAATTGTGCTGTTCACCTGAGTCATTTTCTTACTAATTTTATCCATGCTTCGGTTTGCATCGAGCATATCATGAGCAAAGAACATCAATACTGTGAATGTACTATAAATTGTATAGTCATTCCTACCTTTTGATAAATATTGACTCACTATGAAGGATTCAAACCTCTTGTATATTTTCCTCGGTACCAATAGGCCATGTTGGGGTCCTATAATTATAGGTAACTTGATTCTTCAACTGTTGATTTGGCATTGCCCCCGTGATGAAGACTTCTGGCTCGGTTGACCCCTTTTTTCCCCTCCATCCATTTCGCCCGATCCTCCATCACCCTGTTGCACACTTCATCCTCCACTGCACCCTCACTCCCTTTTCTTTTCGACCCATTGAGTACGCCTTGCCTGCCACTCATCTGAATAAACAAACATAGGTTAAAAGAAAAATCAATTGGTTTAGTATAGTCAAACTAGGTTAGTCTTATTAATGATTAATTATTAATTAATTAAT
This sequence comes from Picea mariana, assembly GCA_032191745.1. Taxonomy (NCBI): domain Eukaryota; kingdom Viridiplantae; phylum Streptophyta; class Pinopsida; order Pinales; family Pinaceae; genus Picea; species Picea mariana. The sequence goes on along the minus strand of JASDQU010100227.1, from coordinate 638,420 downwards.
GATTAATTATTAAGTTAGTTGTTAATAATTAGGTTAGTGATTTATAAATCACACATTAAAAACAATTAAAAATATAATACAAATTATCCTAAGTAATAAAACAAATATTAAAACAAACACATAAATAAATAAAATCAAACATTAATAAACAAAATACAAAACATTAAAATAAACCAAACTTAAAAAAATTAAAACAAATTAAAAAACAAATTAAATAAAAAACATATTATAAAACAAAAACATATATAAAAAAATAAATCAAAATGTAATAAAACAAACAAAAATCAAAGTAAATCCTAAGTTTCTACCCACCCCACCCGTAACTTCACTTCATGCACACATCACAAATAAAAACAAATCAACGGATATAAATAATTCTGGACCCCCCCTTGCCATCCGAAACTTAACGCTTGGGGAGGTCTGAAATAAAGTAGTTTATAAAACCACCCCTTAGAAACGTTGTGGCTCTACAATCCAGCAGAATCCCCTGCCCCTTAAAACCACTTACGACCTCAGGGAGGGTCCAGAATACCACCCTTCCTCGAAAAAACCGCTTGCGCAGCATTTTCAATTAGTTTTCTTCTGAAGCGCATTCCGGGAAAAAAAAAACGAATTTAGAAAAACCAAGAGAGGTTTTTTTCCGTAACAGGATCAAGAACAAAACCCTCTCTCATTTTTTTCACATGTGCCATGAGTAGGGATAATCAAAGCTACATTCAAGGACCATTGTTTCAGTTTTCCAGTTTCCTGTTGCAGCCCTTATTTTGCGGGAGGTATTTCGGTGAGATGGAGGAAAATTTAGCGATACCAAAGGAGAATTTTGTCTAGAACATGCCCATATACAATAACCTCATTCATTTTTTCCCTAGTTTTTATAATTAAAGAGAACTAGATGTCTGAGTAGACCCCTTTTTCGCAGAAATTTGGCAAGTTTTTCATGGCGGACAGTGCAATATTTTTAGGGATTTTTTTCATTTGGCCAATATTTCCCAACTGTCAAAGAAGGAATTCGAAAGTGACATTGTTGATAGGGTTTTATCCCCTTAAGATAGGATCCAATCCTGTTTTTGTGGAAACTATTTGATATTGTACTATTTTTAGTATTTCAGTTCCTGTTTAATAGGATATTTGTTTTTGATGTAAAGGCTATAAAGCCTATGCTTTCAAGGTGAATGAGGTTACACTGGTAGGGATATGGCACGGAGATATTCCTGTCCACTGTAAAATGTTTTCAAAGCTGTAATTGACCTTTATGAATGAATCCAGAGGCACTATCTTTCCAGATTCCTGTGTCATTTTTTGCGGTGAAGTTTTCTCTGGTGTAAATTGTTATTCCTTTGTTTTTCATATTGTTTTTCTGTTCTCATTTTAAGAAGAGTATGCTCAGGATTTCTCATGGACACCCTGATCTTTCTTAAAGACAATGTTTATGTTTTCTTCTGAAGATTGACTGCAGAATTCAGATAAGATCTACTCTGCATTTGGAATGACCCCTGATCTTTTCCTCTCTCCACCTCAAAAATTATAAGAATCCACTGATATGACTGTCTTTCTTGGCTACATATGTCACTGTTATTTATTCATTTAATCATCTTTTATCTTTGACTCCATTTTTCCCAATGACCCTTTGTTGTCTCAACCAGAAACTTTAAAACAAATCTTGTTCTACATAGCTAGCCTAATATCCATTTTCAAGCAAATCTATACCAAACAGAGAGATCCCTGTCTGAGTCTTGGAGGTCTAGATCCGAGACTCGAAGCAGTTTTTATGTTGCCTCTGTGATTGCCTCTACAGCCTTGGGCAAATTACAAAGTGATAACATGCCATACAATGAATTATCTAGCATGCAAACAAATTTATTGTTGCGATCTTGAATCAATCCTTTTGGTTGTTCCATACATACTATATATATGTCAATGATTACCTTGTGAGAAGTAGGATCCCACACACAACATCCCTTTATACCATCATCATAACTTGCAGAGATATAAAACAAACAGGAATTCAGAAACAAATATTTTAAGTCTGGAAATGATTTACCACTTACCAGTACCTGCAATTCTTTCTTTCTCTTATGACCTTCATGCTTATTCCATAAACAAGAAGATGCATCTGTCACTTCAGATGCTACTTCAGTACTTCCTTCCAGCTTATAAAGGTTATCAACCTGTGTTGCCTTCATCACTACTAAATTACCTTTTGACACTATGGGAGCTCCACCTTGACCTGTATACTTATATCCACAAGAATCCAACACTCCCAATGAAATCAAACTTGATTTAAGCTTAGTTACATATATAACATCCGTTAATTCCCTAACAATACCATCAAGCATCCTGATTCTAATACTGCAAACCCCAATAGTTTTACATGGAATACCATTTCCCATAAACACTACACCCTCATCAATAGAGTGGTAAGAAAAGAACCAATGTATATGTGAGCACATGTGGTGGGAGGCACCTAAATCTAACTTCCATTCTTATTGATATTGTAAATTACTAGAAATGTATAAAACGTGATCAATTATACCTAAATTTGTTACAACCAAATTTGCATCCTTCGTAGAGATTTCCTCGGATGCCTTTCTCTTCTAGCAATATTTCTTGAGATGTTCTATTTTTCCACAGTATCGACATTTTGCTTTACCCTTTCTGTGTCTTGGATTAGATCAGAAAGAACTTGTCTCATTTTTATTTGTGTTTCGACCTCTAATCATCATTGGCTTTGGAGTTGAGGTTTCTTTACTATATTTTCTCCTCATCTCCTCAGCCAACAAATCTCCCACAACATAGTCATAATCTAAAACATCTGTTGAACTAAAGCTAATAGAGGTGACTACATTATTCCAAGACTCAGGAAATGAACACAATAGTGTAATAGCATTATATTCATCTTCAAATTTAACTTCCATACTAGTCAATTGAACTATGAGGCTATTGAAGGTATTTAAATGGTAAACAACTTTTGTACCTTCCTTCATCTGCAAACTGTACAACTGTCTCTTCAAGTATATTTTTCTTGTCAAGGAATTCGTCATATATATACTTTTCAACTTTCTCCATAAGTCTGATGTTGTATCCTCTCCTATGATATTAAACGAAACCTCATCCACCAGACATAAACAAATGGTGCTAAGAGATTTTGCATCCAGATCCTCCCATTCCCATTCCATCATGGCTGTTGGTTTCTTTGACTTTCCTGTCAATGCTTTTTGCAACCCTTGTTACACCAGTAAATCCCACATCTTAAGGTTCCAGAGCTCAAAGTTGTTTTTACCGCTGAACTTTTCAACTTGAAGCTTCGAACTCTGCATCTTAGCCATTTGCACAAAAAATCTCCCAATATCCACTACTTATAAAACCCAAGGCTCAAATCACTGCTTATAAGAAATCCTTTTAAATGTGTTTGGAATTATAAATAAGGTTAAATGTGGATCCTTAATAGAAGAAGGTGAAATGATAGCCATAAAAGGTTTAATCAAAAAAAAAATCTATTTTATTAATATAAAAAACTTTTATAAAGAAAAAGATTTACTTTTTAAAACATCCACCTTTTAAATTCTTCCACCCTTTTATTAAAAAACCATCCTCACTCTTATACGATTCTTTTAAGAAAGGAGTATTTCATTCTTAATTAAAATTCAACTCTCATACCTCTTCACCCCTTTTCATTTATTTTTAAAAAATCGCCTCTACCTGACTTGTGCAAAATAGTTCATACCTTAAGTTTTTCATAAATTCTTCATACCTTAAGAAATTATTTATCCACTAATTTTAGGGAGCCTTCATGAATTTTGGATTTAAAGGAGTCGTTTCACCTCATGCAACACTGGAGTATGGGGAATCTGCACCTCTCGACACACTGGAGTGTGGAAATCGTGAAAGATCTACACACTATTCCTCATACTCAACTGCGGAAATTTCACAAATTTTTCACGAGCGTAACGATGAGTAATAAGTCTCCACACCCTTCAAGAGGAGGGACCTACGAGGATGTATAAATTGATGCACCCTCACATATATTTCACTTCTGGCTTCTCTGAGAATTTGATGCTCCTTCAACCAGCTCTAACGAGCTCTAATACCACTTGTTAGAAATGTCAATGTAGAAAACACAATTCTCAATGTTAATTAACAATCACACATATAAGAAATAGACACAGGGATTTCACGTGGTTCACCCAAATGTTGGGCTACGTCCACTAAGCATAGGGATAGTTTGTCTTATTATTCGGATTATGGATATTACATTGTATTTGCAAGTTCTCTCTCAGTCTCTCACACTCAGTCATCTCACAGTCGTATTTTCCTCTGCGGGCTTACATGAATTTATACATTCACACAAGAAATTGAATATTAAATGCAATCCCTATTCATATTCTAACTTGGACTATTTGATTGTAACCAATGCAAAAGAATAGGATCCAAAGCTGTTCTTGGTAATTGGATGTCACCAAATCCCAACAATCTCCACCTTGAAAACAATTAACCTGATACCTTTCTTCTTACTTTTGTTCATCACCTTTGTTGTAAGCCAAGAGAATCCAAGCACCACTGCAACTTCTCTAATAAAATTTATTTTCATGATCTCGCCTCTGTGACTTGCACATGTTTTGATTTCCTGAGGGGTCACTCCACCTCCAACATGTCTTCCACAACTATGTTGTGAGACACTTTTAGTGATAGATTTCCTCCTATACAAAATAGCTCTAAAATATACATTACAATTATCACAAACCATCTCAGTGTAAGTATTTTAGGTGACATTTGTGCTTCTCATATGCTGAAGCACCCATTTCAGTGCAACACCTTAATCTGTCACATTTCTAACAACATCATTATCATGCGAAACATCTGGTCTTAACCATTTTATCACATACAATAGACCTCCAACTTAACTTACACGAGACATAACCTTTTCTTCTTTATAGACAGGCCCTATGCTTGAAGAAAACTTATAATGGAAAGCAAGAGGGATAAAAAATGGTTTTACAATGTTCATACTGAACTCCAACCACAGCTTACCATTACCATCTCTTTGTAGTTCCATGTCCATAATTTGCTTTTCTTCTCCTTGATCCCTTATCTGAATTGTCATGTCCACCTGAGTCATTTTATTACTGATTTTATCCATGCTTCGACTTGCATCAAGCATATTATTAGCAAATAACATCAAGACTATGAATGTACTATAAACTGTATATTCATTCCTACCCTTTGATAAATCACGACTCACTATGAAGGATTCAAACCTCTTTTATATTTTCCTAGGTACCAATATGCCATACAATGAATTATCTAGCATGCAAACAAATTTATTGTTGCGATCTTGAATCAACCCTTTTGGTTGTTCCATATATACTATATCTCTGTCAATGATGAACTTGTGAGAAGTAGGATCCCACACACAACATCCCTTTATACCATCATCATAAGTTCCAGAGATATAAAACAATCAGGAATTCAGAAACAAAGATTTTAAGTCTAGAAATGATTTACTGCTTACCAGTACCTGTAATTCTTTCTTTCTCTTATGAACTTGATTCGTCTTCCATAAACAAGAAAATGCATCTATCACTTCAAATGCTACTTCAGTACTACCTTCCAGCTTATAAAGGTTATCAAACTTTGTTTCCTTCATCACTACTAAATTACCTTTCGACACTGTGAGAGCTCCACCTTGACCTGTATACTTATATCGACAAGAATCCAACACTCAAATTTCATTTAAGTTGAGTCAAATATCTAACATCCGTTAATTACCTAAAAATACCATCGAACATCCTGATTCTAATATTGCCAACCCCAATAGTTTTACATGGAATACCATTTCCCATAAATACTACACCCTCATCAACAGATTGGTAAGAAAATAACCAATTTCTATTTGAGCACAAGTGGTGGGAGGCACCTGAATCTAACTGCTATTCTTCTTGATATTGTAAATTACTAGAAATAGATAAAACATGATCAATTATACCTGAATTTTTTACAACCAAATTTTCTTCCTTCATAGAGTTTTCCTCATATTCCTTTCTCTTCCAGCAATCTTTCTTGAGATGTCCTATTTTTCCACAATACAAACATTTTGATTTACCCTTTCTGTGTCTTGACTTATACCGAAAAAAAATTCTCTCATTCTTCTTTGTGGTTCGACCTGTGATCAAAATCACCTCTGAAGTTGAGTTTCTTTACTAGATTTTCTCATTATCTCCTCAGCCAACAAATCTCCCACAACATAGTCATAATCTAAAACATATGTTGAGCTAAAGCTAATAGAGGTGACTAGATTATCACAATAATCAGGAAATGAACACAATAGTGTAATAGCCTTATCTTCATCTTAGAATTTAACCTCCATACTAGTTAATTGAACTATGACAATATTAAAGGTATTTAAATGGTCAACAACTTTTGTACCTTCCTTCATCCACAAACTGTATAATTGTCTCTTCAAGTAGATTCTTATTGTCAAGGACTTCATCATATATAGACTTTCCAACTTGCTCTATAAGCCTGATGTTGTATCCTCTCCAATGATATTAAACAGAACCTCATCTGCCAGACATAAACAAATGGTGCTAAGAGCTTTCGCATCGAGATCCTCCCATTCCCATTCCATTATAGTTGTTGGTTTCTTTGACTTTCCTGCCAATGCTTTTTGCAACCCTTGTTGCACTAGTAAATCCTGCATCTTAAGGTTCCAGAGCTCAAAGCTGTTTTTAGTGCTAAACTTTTCAACTTCAAACTTCGAACTCTGCATCTTAGTCATTTGCACAAAAAATCTCCTAATATCCACTACTTATAAAACCCAAGGCCCAAATCATTGCTTATAAAAAATCCTTTTAAATGTGGAGGAATTATAAATAAGGTTAAATGTGGATCCTTAATAAAATAAGGTTAAATGATAACCACAAAATCTTTATTCCAAAAAACAAAAACCTTTTAATAATATAAAAAGTTTTAATCAAAAACTTTTATAACAAAAAAGATTTACTTTTTAAAACATCCAACTTTTAAATTCTTCCACCCTTTTATTAAAAAACCATGCTCACTCTAATACGATTATTTTAAAAAAGGATTATTTTTTTCTTAATTAAAAGTAAACTCTTATACCTCTTCACACCTTTTTGTATATTTTTAAAAAACCGCCTCCATGTGACTCGTGCAAAATAGTTCATACCTTAGGTTTTTCATAAATTCTTTACCCCTTACGAAATTCTTTATCCGCTGAATTTTAGGGTGTCGTCGTGACTTTTGGATTTAAGGGAGCTGTCGTACCTCATGCAACACTTGAGTGTGGTGATTCAGCACCTCCCGACGCACTGGAGTGTAGAAATCGTGAAATATCTATGCATTGTTCCTCATAATCAACTACGGGAATTGCACAAATTTTTTATGAGCGAAAAGCTGAGTAATAAGTCTTTGCACCCTTCGAGAGGAGGGACCTGCGGGGATGTATAAATTGATGCACCCTCACACATATTTCACTTCTGGCTTCTCCGAGAATTTGATGCTCCTTCAACCAGCTCTAACCATCTCTGATACCACTTGTTAGAATTGCCAATGTGGAAAACACAATTCTCAATGATAATTAACAATCCCAAACATAAGAAATAGACACAAGGATTTCACGTGGTTCACCCAAACGTTGGGCTACATCCACCAATCATAGGCATCAATTGTCTTATTATTTTGATTATGGAGATTACATCAAATTTGCAAGTTCTCTTTCATTCTCTCACACTTAGTCATATCACAGTCATATTTGCCTCTGCAGGCTTACATGAATTTACACATTCACACAAGAAACTGAATATTAAATGCAATCCCTATCCATATTCTAACTTGGTCTATTTGTTTGTAACCAATGCAGAATAATAGGATCCAAATATGTTCTCAATAATTGATTGTCACCAAATCCCAACAATCTCCACCTTGACAACAATTAACCTGATACCTTGCTTCTTCCTTTTGTTGATCACCTTTGCTGCAAGCCAATACAAGCCAAGCACCACTGCAACTTCTCTAATAAAATTGGTTTCATCATCTCGCCTGTGTGACTTGCACGAGTTTGGATTTCCTGAGGGGTCACTCCACCTCCAACATGTCTTCCACAACTATGTTGTGAGACACATTTAGTGATAGATCTCATTCTATCCAAAATACTTGTAAAATATACATTACAATTATCACATACCATCTCAATGTAACCATTATAGGTGAAATTTTTTCTTCTCATTCATTCAAGCAACCATTTCACTGCAACACTTGAATCTATCATGTTTCTGAAAACATCATTAGCATGTGAAACATCTAGTCTTAACCATTTCATAGCATACAACAGACATCCTACTGAACTTACATGAGACATAACCTTTTCTTCTTTATAGACAAGCCCTATGCTTGAATAAAATATCTAATGGAAAGAAAGAGGGATAAAAACTGGTTTTACAATGTTCATTCTAAACTCCAACCACAACCACAACCTACCATTACCATCTCTGTGTTCTTCCATGCCCATAAATTGTTTTGTTTCTACTTGATCCCTCATCTGAATTGTCTTGTCCACCTGAGTCATTTTCTTATTGATTTTATCCATGCTTCGGCTTGCATCGAGCATATCATCAACAAAGAACATCAAGACTGTGAATGTATTATAAATTGTATATTCATTCCTACCCTTTGATAAATAATGACTAGCTATGAAGGATTGAAACCTCTTGTATATTTGTCTCGGTCCCAATAGGCCATACAATGAATTATCTAGCATGCAAAAAAATTTACTATTGTGATCTTGAATCAACCATTTTGGTTGTTCCATACATACTATATCTTTGTCAATGATGACCTTGTGAGAAGTAGGATCCCACACACAACATCCCCTTATACCATCATCATAACTTGCAGAGATATAAAACAAGCAGGAATTCAGAAACAAAGATTTTAAGTTTGGAAATGATTTACCACTTCCCAATACCTGCAATACTTTCTTGATATTATGACCTTGATGATTCTACCATAAAAGGAAGATACATCTGTCACTTCAGATGCTACTTCAGTACTTCCTTCCATCTTATAAAGGTTATCAACCCTTGTTGCCTTCATCACTACTAAATTAGCTTTCGACATTGTGAGATCTCCACCTTGACCTGTATACTTATATCCACAAGAATCCAACACTCCCAATGAAATCAAATTTGATTTAAGATAAGGTACATATCTAACATCCATTAATTCCCTAAAAATACCATTGAACATCCTGATTCTAATACTGCCAACCCCAATAGTTTTACCTGGAATACCATTTCCCATAAATACTACACCCTCATCATCAGATTGGTAAGAAAAGAACCAATTTCTATGTGAGAACATGTGGTGGGAGGCACCTGAATCTAACCACCATTCTTCTTGATATTGTAAATTACTAGAAATGAATCAAATGTGGTCAATTATACCTGAATTTGCTACAACCAAATTTTCTTCCTTCGTACAGTTTTCCTCTGATTCCTTTCTCTTCCAACAATCTCCCTTGAGATGTTTTGTTTTGCCACAGTACCGACATTTTGCTTTACCCTATCCATTTATTGACTTATATCAGATAAAAATTCTCTCATTCTTCTTTGTAGTTCGACCTCTGATCAGCATCTCCTCTGAAGTTGAGGTTTCGTTACTAGATTTTCTCCTCATCTCCTCACCCAACAAATCTCCAAAAACAAAGTCATAATATAAAACATTTGTTGAGCTAAAGCTAATAGAGGCAACTAGATTATCCCAAGACTCGAGCAACAAACACAATAATGTAATAGCCTTATCTTCATCTTTGAATTTAACTTCCATACTAATCAATTGAACTATGAGGGTATTGAAGGTATTTAAATGGTCAGCAACTTTTGTACCTTCCTTCATCCGCAAATTGTAAAAATGTCTCTTCAAGTAGATTCTTCTTGTCAAGGACTTCGTCATATATAAACTTTCCAACTTTCTCCATAATCCTGATGTTGTATCCTCTCCTACGGTATTAAACAGAACCTCATCCACCAGACATAAACGAATGGGGCTAAGATCTTTCACATCCAGATCCTCCCATTCCCACTCCATTAAGGCTGTTGATTTATTTGACTTTCCTGCCATTGCTTTTTTCAAACCTTGTTGCACCAGTAAATCCTGCATCTTAAGCTTCTATATCTCAAAGTATTTTTTACCACTGAACTTTTCAACTTCAGAATTCGAACTCTGCATCTTATCCATTTGCACAAAAAATCTCTTGATATCCACTGCTTATAAAACACAAGGCCCAAATCATTGCTTATGAAAAATCGTTTTAAATGTGGAGGAATTATAAATAAGGTTAAATGTGGATCCTTAATAAAATAAGGTTAAATGATAACCAAAAAAGGTTTAATCCAAAAAAAAACCCTTTTAATAATATAAAAAGTTTTAATAAAAAACTTCTATAAAGAAAAAGACTTACTTTTTAAAACATCCACCTTTTAAATTCTTCCACCCTTTTATTAAAAAACCATTCTCACTCTTATACAATTCTTTTAAAAAAGGAGTATTTTGTTCTTAATTAAAATTCAACTCTCATACCTCTTCACACCTTTTCATATATTTAAAAAAAAACGCCTCCACGTGACTTGTGCAAAATAGTTCATACCTTAAGTTTTTCATAAAATTTTCATAGCTTAAGAAATTCTTTATCCATTGAATTTTAGGGAGCCATCGTGACATTTGGATTTAAGGAAGCCATCGCAGCTCATGCAACACTATAGTGTGGGGAGTCCGTGCCTCCCTACACACTGGAATGCGGAAATCTTGAAAGATCTACACATTGTTCCTCATACTCAACTACAGAAATTTCATAATTTTTTCATGAGCATAAGGATGAGTAATAAGTCTCTGCACCCTTCGAGAGGAGGGCCTGCGTGGATGTATAAATTGATGCACCCTCACACAGATTTCACTTCTAGCTTCTCCAATAATTTGACTCTCCTTCAACCAGCTCTAACCAGCTCTGGTACCACTTGTTAGAATTGTCAATGTGAAAAACACAATTCTCAATGATAATTAACAATCACACACATAAAAAATAGACACAAGGATTTCATGTGGCTCACCCACACGTTGGGTTATTTCCACCAAGCATAGGCATTGGTTGTCTTATTATTTGGATTATGGATATTACATCAGATTTGCAAGTTCTCTCTCAATATCTCACACTTAGTCATCTCACAGTCGTGTTTGGCTCTGCAGGCTTACATGAATTTATACATTCACACAAGAAACTAAATATTATCTCCAATCCCTATCCATATTCTAACTTGGTATATTTGGTTGTAACCAACGCAGAATAATAGTATCCAATGTTCTTCTTGGCAATTGGTTGTCACCAAGTCCCAACAGTCTCCACCTTGACAACAATTAACCTGATACCTTGCTTCTTCCTTTTGTTCATCACCTTTTATACAAGCCAAGAGAATCCAAACACCACAACAACTTATCTAATAAAACTGGTTTCATGATCTCACCTGTGTGACTTGCACGATTTTTTATTTCCTGAGGGTTCACTCCACCTCCAACATGTCTTCCACAACTGTGTTGTGAGACACATTTAGTGATAGGTCTCTTCCTATCCAAAATACCTATAAAATATACATTACAATTATCACAGACCATCTCAGTGTAACCATTATAGGTTACATTTGTGCTTCTCATACACTGAACCACCCATTTCATTGCAACACCTGAATCTGTCATGTTTTTGACAACATCATTAGCATGTGAAACATCTGGTCTTAACCATTTCATCACATACAACAGACCTCATATTCAACTTACATGAGACATAACCTTTTATTCTTTATAGACAAGCCCTATGCTTGAAGAAAACTTATAATGGAAAGAAAGAGGGATAAAAACTGGTTTTACAATGTTCATACTGAACTCCAACCATAGCTTACCATTACCATCTCTGTGCACTTCCATGTTTGTAATTTGTTTTGCTACTCCTTGATCCCTCATCTGAATTGTCTTGTCCACCTAAGTCATTTTCTTATTGATTTCATCCATGCTTCATATTGCATCGATCATATCATCAGCAAAGAACATCAAGACTATGAATGTACTATAAACTAGATAGTCATTTATACCCTTTGATAAATCCTGAATCACTATGAAGGATTCAAACCTCTTGTATATTTTTCTAGGTACCAATAGGCCATACAATGAACTATCTAGCATGCAAACAAATTTAATGTTGCAATCTTGAATCAACCCTTTTGGTTGTTCCATAAATACAATATCTCTATCAATGATGACCTTGTGAGAAGTAGGATCCCACAGACAACATTCGTTTATACCATCATCATAACTTGCAGAGATATAAAACAAGCAGGAATTCAGAAACAAAGATTTTAAGTCTGGAAATGATTTACCACTTCCCAGTACCTGCAATACTTTCTTGATATTATGACCTTGATGCTTCTTCCATAAACAAGAAGATAGATATGTCACTTCAAATGCTACTTTAGTATTTCCTTCCAGCTTATAAAGGTTATCAACCTTTGTTTCCTTCATCACTACTAAATTACCTTTCGACACTGTGAGAGCTCAACCTTGACTTGTATACTTATATCCACAAGAATCCAACAATCCCAATGAAATCAAATTTGATTTAAGCTCAGGTATATATCTAACATTCCTTAATTCCATAACAATACCATCAAACATTTTGATTCTAATATTGCCAACCCCAACAGTTTTACATGAAATACCATTTCCCATAAACACTACATCCTCATCAAAACATTGGTAAGAAAAGAACCAATTTCTATGTGAGCACATGTGGTGGGAGGAACCTAAATCTAACTGCCATTCTTCTTGATATTGTAAATTACTAGAAATGGATAAAATGTGATCAATTATACCTAAATTTGTTACAACCAAATTTGCTTCCTTCGTAGAGTTTTCCTCAGATTCCTTTCTCTTCCATCAATCAATCTTGAGATGTCTTGTTTTTCCACAGTACCGGCATTTTGCTTTACTCTATCTATTTCTTGATTTATATCGGATAAAAATTCTCTCATTCTTCTCTATAGTTCGACCTCTAATCCACATTACCTCTGAATTTGAGGTTTCTTTACTAGATTTTCTCCTCATCCCCTCACCCAACAAATCTCCAACAACAGAGTCATAATCTAAAACATTTGTTGAGCTAAAGCTAATAGAGGTGACTAGATTATCCCAAGACTCAGGCAACAAACACAATAGTGTAATAGCCTTATCTTCATCTTCGAATTTAACTTCCTTACTAGTCAATATAACTATGAGGGTATTGAAGGTATTTAAATGGTCAGCAACTTTTGTACCTTCCTCCATCTGCAAACTGTACAACTATCTCTTCAAGTAGATTCTCCTTCTCAAGGACTTCATCATATATAGACTTTCCAACTTGCTCCATAATCCTGATGTTGTATCCTCTCCTATGATATTAAACAGAATGGTGCTAGGAGCTTTCGCATCTAGATCCTCCCATTCCCATTTTGTCATGGTTGTTGGTTTCTTTGAATTTCATTCCAATGTTTTTTGCAACCCATGTTGCACTAGTAAATCCCATATATTAAGCTTCTAGAGATCCAAGTTGTTTTTACCGCTGAACTCTTCAACTTCAAACTTCAAATTCTGCATCTTAGGCATTTTCACAAAATATCTCCTAATATCCACTGCTTATAAAACCCAAGGCCCAAATCACTATTTATAAAAAATCCTTTTAAACGTGGAGGAATTATAAATAAGGATAAATGTGGATCCTTAATAAAATAAGGTTAAATGATAACCACAAATGGTTTAATCCAAAAAAAAACCCTTTTAATAATATAAAAAGTTTTAATCAAAAACTTTTATAAAGAAAAAGATTTACTTTTTAAAACATCCACCTTTTAAATTCTTCGACCCTTTTATTAAAAAACCATCCTCACTGATATACGTTTCTTTTAAAAAAGGAGTATTTCGTTCTTAATTAAAAGTCAACTCTCATACCTCTTCATACCTTTTCATATATTTATAAAAAAAACGCCTCCACATGACTTGTGCAAAATAGTTCATACCTTAAGTTTTTCATAAATTCTTCATAGCTTAAGAAATTCTTTATCCGCTGAATTTTAGGGAGCCGTCATGACTTTTGGATTTAAGGGAGCCATCGCACCTCATGCAACACTGGAGTGCAGAGAGTTCGCACCTCCTGACACACTAGAGTGCGGGGAGTCTGCACCTCCCGACACACTGGAGTGCAAAAATCGTGAAATATCTATGCATTGTTCCTCATACTCAACTGTGGAAATTTCAAAAAAAAATCACGAGCATTAGGCTGAGTAATAAGTCTCTACATCCTTCGAGAGGAGGGACCTGTGGGGATGTATAAATTGATGCACCCTCACACAGATTTCACTTCTGGCTTCTCTAAGAATTTGATGCTCCTTTAACCAACTCTAACCAGCTTTGATACCACTTGTTAGAATTGTCAATGCGGAAAACACAATTCTCAATGATAATTAACAATCACACACATAATAAATAGACACAGGGATTTCACATGGTTCACCCAAATGTTGGGCTATGTCCACCAAGCATATGCATAGGTTGTCTTATTATTCGGATTATGGAGATTACATCAGAATTGCAAGTTCTCTCTCGGTCTCTCACACTCATTCATCTCACAGTCATATTTTCCTCTGCGAGCTTACACAAATTTATGCATTCACACAAGAAACTGAATATTAAATGCAATCCCTATCCATATTCTAACTTGGTCTATTTGGTTGTTGTTGTAGGTGAATCCCCCTGTAGACAAGTGGATTCCCTCTTGGTCTCTAGACTCCTAAGGCCAAGACAGAAAGTGCTTAGCATGGACATTGACTTCCTTTTAGATCTAATCAGGCTAATGAATGAAAGAGAAGGAGAAAGATATGTACCTTATAAGTGACGTTTATCCTTGCAAAGTCATGGCTGAGCTCTGATCCTGAACTCCCTGATAGGTCCTGTAAAAAAAACAAAGGTACAAAAGACTTCCTACTCTACTGAGATTATCTCAAACATAGATCCATATACTATAGACAAACTCATGTGGAACAAGCACAAGTTTGAAAGAAACAGGCCAAGCATTGATTATTAATGAGAACAAGTAAAAGTACTTACAATCCTTTGAATGAAGGTGCAACAACTTCTTCTAGTTCTCCTTGTCCAACCCCTTTTCTCAAGTAATCTACACTTATTTCTCTGATGAAATCTCACTCATGAGATCATAAGTTTCACATCTCCAATATTTTCCATGTTAATACCTTATTATGAGATCATAACTTAGGTATAATTCTCAATCTCCATTTTCTGTCAATACCACTTATAGGATCATAAGTTTGTTATCAAAATCTAGTCTCTCTTCTCCCTTTCACCATGAGAAGGCCCCCTTATATAGCCTTGGAGGGGTCCAACCACTTGAGAGATATTTGGAATAATTTGAGGATTCCTCTCCTTCAGTTGAGGATCTCCCCTAAGATCATGCCTTGACCATCTATTTGAATCCAACTACCTTCAGGAATTGAGGGATTCTTCCCTGATTTGCCTCAACAAACCCAAAATTTTCCCTAAAAAGGGGTAGCGCTCCCCCATAAGGGTTCACAGGGAGCTCAAACACTCCCCCAAAGAGGCTCCGAGAGTGCAAGCACTCCCTGACAATGGGTAGGGGAGCGCTCCTCTCCAAAATTCAGTTTTGAGTGGTTTTTCGAATGGCAAAAAGCTTGTACTTCCTGTCAAGTGATTTCTCTTCTTCCAAACTAGCCTTTGAGGTGTCTTAAGTGTCTTTATGATATCGTTAGAGGCACGACATATGCAAGGTGGCAGTATGATGTTTGTGACACTTGCGGACAAGATACAACACTTACAACACTCGTAATGATGACACTTGTGACACTATCGAAGTGAGTAATTTTGAGGTGTAACAGATTTCCCCCCAAAGTATGAAGTTAGAAGACAATGATGACTTAAGTACTTTATATAGTTTTTCGAGCAAGGGTATGGACGCAGAGAGACTGGAAAAAACTTCACACAACCATCAAACAAATATTATGACATGTTTCAAACCCAAGGCAAGCATACCTATGCTTGAGTGATAAAGACTTTTTAGGTATGGATGCCATAAAATACATTGTGGATCCATAATTATATTGACAATATCTATAGCCACTGAATATACAATGTGGATCTATACTCCTATGACCTGAACTGATCGTGGCCACGAAGAATACACAGTAGATCTACGAGATGACAAGACATAGCCATGACCAATACAAAGTGGATCTATGTAACAATATATGTGTCATAGTTCAAAAGAATGCCTCTGCAACCTGGGCAAAGTACATATAAGAGTGACGACTCAACCAAGGGTCTTCTTACCGATCCCAATGTAGTATGAATCTAACCATGTGAATAGATGTATTGATGTCAAACATGGAAGAAACCACTTGATTACCGGTCAATGATGTAAACCGTTAACAAGCGTGAGGGAAAACACCATTGATGTCAATGATTCCCAAGGTACTCTAGTACATTCCGATGAATGTGAATAGATGAGATGAAGTTGAACATCCATGAAATCATCCGATCATAGGTCAATGATGTAAACCCATTGTCGAACATGAGGAGGCTTGCCATTGAGGCATGCGAGTCCCAAGGTACTAACTGGTTTCTAAGTCGGAGTCCCTGAATAATGTGTTGAAGTCGACAGGAATAGACTCATCAAAGGATGGCCTTGATGTATACCCGATCAATGACACGAAACAGACAAAGAGATGTAATTGGTAAATCAAATGAACATGGACTTACACAGGTATTGAAACATGATATTTGTGATGGCTGAATCTTGATGCAGATACTTCCCTTGAACACTGAGGCATGACATCAGAAATGTGACATGGACCAAAACTTGATAATGTTGTGGATGTTGTGACTTTTGTCAGGTGACCCAAAGGAGTAAAAGAAACTTAGAGGATTGGCTCAATGCAGAGGTTCAGCGGATTAAAATGCGTGCAAAGACAAAGTGTCATGTTCAAAGGCGATCGTAAGAGCTACTCATAGTGTTCTCAAAAACTGCTTGGCTTGCTTCTTTAAATTTTTCCCCCATCCAGATAGATGAGTACCTCTTTTTAAGTTAACGAGCTCAAGGAGGTTAACACATGCTCGATATGACTCACCTTCGGTATGTTCCTCTTCCTTTGTTTAACGAACTGGAAGAAGTAAGGGTTCGGTCCCATATGGGCCCTTCAATGTATGATTGTTTAACAAGTCCAGAGAAGGTAAAATCGATGATTTTTCATATTTAGAGAGTTTGAAAAGAACTTAAAGATGACTCCAATGTTGTCCTTTTTCATAATGTTAGTCTCATGAGGTGAAAAAAAAATTAATTATCACTCGAAAGACGCCCTTTAAAACCTTTTAATGAGTGGGAAAGGAAGCAAGATCACTCGGCAATCTTTTCATGTTTAGAGAGTCTGGAAAGAGCTCAAAGATGACTCCAAGGGGTTCCTTTTTCATATATCCATGCGAGTCTGAAAAAGAGATAAAATTTTACCTAGTTGCATTCTCATGTATTTACGAGCATGAGAAAGAACAAAGATTAAGATCAATATGCCCCCATCTTGAAAGCTAGTGGCTTAACTCCAGAATGATCATCAAACGCTGGAGACATGCCCTCCAAGCTTCAATTCATTCACCAACTCTGAGGTTGTCACCAATTTCTGTACTAGATGGAGAAAAAGGATACAGGTGGATGAAATGAAGGTTCAAATATGAGAGATAACAAAAGACTCGACTCGACATCTACGAGATCTCATGAAAGACTCGACCTGATAGGAGAGGTGACTGTTTCATTTTTTAACGATCTTGACACAGGAAAATAACTATGCTCAGGGCTCTGGGTTCAATCCCCAAGTATCTGTTTCATTTTTTAATGAGCTTGCTACAGAGAGGAAAACTATGTGCAAAGCTTCTATTTCATTTTTTAACGAGCTTGCTACAGAGAAGAGAAACTGTGATCATGACCTCTATTTCATTTTTTAACGAGCTTGCCACAGAGAATAGAAACTATGCTCGTAACCTCTGTTTCATCTTTTAACGAGCTTGCCACAGAGAGAAAAACTATGCTCCTAACCTCTGTTTCATTTTTTAACAAGCTTTCCAAAGAGAGAAAAACTATGCTCGTTGACTCTCCTTGATCATGACTTCCAAGAGAATAACGCTCTGGAAGGATACCATGTCAAGGGACAAAACTCGGTCATGGTTTCCAAGAGATCTTCACTAGATGAAAGAAAACTACTCTGGAAGGAACACATGTCGAGAATCTCGTCAGGGGTAAGGATATCAGGCTCCAATAACCCTATCGAAGAGATCACCATGTCAACTACCATATCCAAATCATATGAAGTTGAAGTAATAGGAGATAACGACACATAATTGACATGTGGTGGGGGTGATACTATCATCATATAAGAACCATTCAGGGAGGTAATCCAATCAGGACCGATGAATGAAAGTTGATTAATAGTCACCATTCTTCCATCATGTGGGAAATATATCACACAAAAAAGAGTGGACACAATAGCTTTCATGGCATAAACATAATCCTGCCCAAGGAGTAAAGTGAAATCCAAGGGGTCTCAGACTACCATGACATCAATAAAGACAAGTTTCCCTCCCAAAGTTACTGGAAACTGAGGAAGGGTCCCTAAAGGTTGACTGTTTCTTATGTTAAAAGCTAACAGATTCTGTGTAACCAGTGCAAGATGAGGAAAAACCAAAGTGTGCCAAGCAACAGAAAACAAAATACTAACGGATGCACCTTCATCTATCAACATTTAAGGAACGTCCCGACCACAAACATGTACTGTAATCTGGAAAGGAATGTGAGAGGGAAGACAAGGTCCTGTTAGCCCACCCCAATCAAAAAGGATGGCCTCATTACTTAGAGGGAGTTTTGTGGGAGAATGAGTAATGCCCCCCAGCACGGTAGTTTTTGTATCAATGAGAAAAACATGGGTAGTATCAAGTTTACTCTCTAGAGGGAGAGTAGGATCGACCGATGATGGGATCGAATCGACCACGCAGGAAACCTTCAGAGGAAGAGTGGGACTGACCAAGGAAGGGACTGGATCAGCCACTTTGGCACTCATCAAAGGAGGAGTGGGATCGATCAATGATAGAACCGGATCGACCACTTGGGTTTCATTCTCCAAGGGGAGAATGGTGTCGATAGGTGGAAATGGATCGACCTCTTTGGTGTCACNACTTTGGTGAGTGGTTCAACTGAGGATGAAACTAGATTGACCACCTGATCAACCTGATTGACCGGGGATGGAACCGAATTGACCATTCCATCAACTAACGATGGGTTGGGGGAAAGATTATGATAACCTTTTGGAAGTTGAAGTTTTTCCAAAAGAGAAGAAGCCTCGTCCATATGAGGACAAGGGTGAGAATAATGATCACCTTTTCATAACATGCAAGGGAATTTGACAGTTGTCTTCTTCTTACCAACCTTAATGTCACTAGTTGACGAGGTAACATCGACATGACTGACAAAGGTCGATGACGTGGAGGACCACATTTCTAAGACCTTGGGAATACCATGGAAATCCCTCAGAAAGTGGTTACCCTTACAAGGACTGCAAGGGAATTTGGATTTTGGATTCTTCATTTTAATCGTGTTGACCTCATCAACACTCCTAGTACTATTAACAGTAGATGTTTGTTGGGATTCAACATCTGATGTTTTTGGAGCCTTGGTCCTTTCTGGGATCTTCTTCTTCTTCTCTTTTTGTTTCTTCTTCTTCTGATCAACCTAGCTACTTGCTTTAGAGCTTTCATTAGACAAATAAGGAGAAAGGGAAGGAGACTTAATGGGTGAAGAAGGAGAAAAGTTGATGTGAGGTTGATGTGTGGGTGGTGTACTGACATCTAAAGTATTAGGTGTATTTGAAACATTGGGAGGATTCGAGATCACCAGAGTGGGGAACAACCAAACCGGTAATCCAATGGTGAGTCCCAGAAGACTCAGTGTGGCAATGTACCGAGGACCAAAGTTTCCAAACGAAGGAAAGGTATAAGGTTCCTCGGGAGAAGGGGTTCCTCCATTAGTACTCTCAGGATTGGATGCCATTAACATTGACTCGACCTAAGGTCCACTAAGTAACACAACCAACACATGCTATGAATCTGAGAAGTAAACAACCAAACAAACCTTCCCACAATGAAACCACTAGTGGGTGATGAAATCCAACGTTGCGAGATCAAAATAGGAAGAGGCCGGGATAGAGTGGGTGGATCAGTTACATTGGCGACCTGCTTAACAGACTTATGCCTTGGTGCAAGATTCCACGCATTAATTGTGGATTTACCCTCCAAGGAGCCCAAGTGAGTTTGACCAACGTCTCTTCCAGGTACAGTGAGACTTCCCTTCACCATCACCTTGTGTGAGACCCTAAATTTTATGGCTACTAAGGTCACCAATTCGCAGTTATCCCCTGGGTGGGTATAGTCGACAGTTCGATCTGAATGTATGGGTAGGATAATAAGTCTGAAATAAACTCGAGAGGCTCCCACACATAGTTGTGGGTATACCCTCAAGTGACCCCCAATATACATTCTGACCACTACAAACAGTTGAGCCACGGAGGGATAATCTCTGTAACTCACCCGAATGTGACCTCGTGCATAACCCCTGTGTGAGAGGGGGATCCCAAAAAGCCTATATGACAATTAGATTTTCTGCCCCTATGGCAAGATGCTAAGTTTGTTTGATATCTTTAGAAAGTTATCCTTTCAACCTATTCCAAATCCCTACACCTTAAACTAATGTAGGTTTGCTAACAAAGATGTAAAAAGTTTGATAAATTTTAGTTAAGCGTTGATTTTAGTGGTTTTTTTTTACTCAAAGGTGTATGAGAGTGAAGACAGATGATATTATGACTCAGTTCCCAAAACATGCATAAGAAATGATAAGCAATTTTTTCTTTCAATGAATGTCTAATTAAGGGAAGGAGAAGGATTTTCCTTTCAACTTTCAAACACTAAGATGCAATGACCTCATGCAATAGTCCTCAATAAGGAATCCAATGCAATGCTAAAATGTTTATATGTGACTGATAACCAGTAGATGTAAAGCTTCCTATGCTAATCGGACTTCAATAGTTGTGAGATTTACGCAATCTAGAAGCAAACTTCACATAAACCAAAAGACACCCTTGTTGTGATCAAACAAGAAACAGAAAGGCAAAAAATCAAAAGAAAGGAGAAAGAGCTTGGACAAGATGACTCAAAGATTAGAAATAAAAGTACAAAAGACCTTTGAAACTAATTACAAAGTTTTCACTCATTCAGATAAACGAGAAGAAAACGACACATTGACTCCAAATCATGAAGGACAAATTCCAAAGTAAGGACAAATGTCAAAAAAAATCCAAAAAAAAGAGGATGAATTCTCATAAATAAGATATTTGAAAGACAATACCAAGATGGACTGAGAGTATGAGACCCTGAGCAAGTGCAAAGGCAAAAAACTGAACCCAGAAAAATTGAAAAACTAGAGGGTTTTTCACTGAAAATGGGATAACGCTCTACTGTAAGGGGTACCAGAGCACTCCAACACTTTTTGTAAGGCCACCAGGGAGTGTTGGCACTCTTCTAGCAAGGGTATGGGAGCGCTCTGCTACAAAATCTCATAAAAGTTCCCAGAAACTCAAAAATTCAATAAAATTCAATCAATCAGGGTGATCCTGATGACATAAAGAGGCAATAAAACAAATCTAAGAATAAAAAAGACAATGTGGAGAAGATCAAATTAATAGTCAAAGGGACAAAACAATATCTGGGAATGGAAACCAAAATCAGAGCTCCTCCCCAGTGGAGTCACCAATTTTTGTTGTAGGTGAATCCCCCTGCGGACAAGTAGATTCCCTCTTGGTCTCTAGACTCCTAAGGCCAAGACAGAAAGTACTTAACATGGACACTGACTTCATTTTATATCTAATAAAGATAATGAATGAAAGAGAAGGAGAAAGATATGTACCTTATAAGCGACGTTTGTCCTTGCAAAGTCCTGGCTGAGCTCCGATCCTGAGCTCCTTGACAGGTCCTGTAAAACAAACAAAGGTACAAAACACTTCCTACTCTACTGAGATTATCTCAAACATAGATCCATCTACTACAGAAAAACTCATGTGGAACAAGCACAAGTTTTAAATAAACAGATCAAGCATTTATTATTAATGAGAACAAGTAAAAGTACTTACAATCCTTTGAATGAAGGTGCAACAGCTTCTTCCAATTCTCCTTGTCCAACCCCTTTGCTCAAGTAATATACACTGATTGCTTTGATGACATCTCACTCATGAGATCATAAGTTTCACATCTCCAATCTTTTCCATGTTAATACCTTCTTATGAGATCATAACTTAGGTATAATTCTCAATCTCCATTGTCTTTCAATACCACTTATAGGATCATAAGTTTGGTATCAAACTCTAGTCTCTCTTATCCCTTTCACCATGAGAAGGCCTCCTTATATAACCTTGGAGGGGTCCAACCACTTGAGATATATTTGTAATAAGTTGAGGATTCCTCTCCTTCAGTTGAGGATCTCCCCTAAGATCATGCCTTTACCATGTATTTGAATCCAACTACCTTCAGGAATTGAGGGATTCTTCCCTGATTTGCCTCAACAAACCCAAAATTTGCTCAAAAAAGGGGTAGCTCTCCCCCATAAGGGTGCACAAGGTACTCAAAAACTCCCCCAAAGAGGCTCAGGGAGTGCCAGTACTCCCTGAAAGTGGGTAGGGGAGCGCTCCTCTCCAAAATTTAGTTTTGAGTGGTTTTTCCAATGGCAAAAAGCTTGTACTTCCTATCAAATGATTTCTCTTCTTCCAAACTAACCTTTGAGGTATTTTAAGTGTATTTATGATGTCGTTAGAGGCACAACATATGCAAGGTGTAAGTATGATGTTTGTGACACTTGCAACACTTATAGTCAAGATGCGACACTTTCGAAACAAGATGTGACACTTACAACACTCATAATGACGACACTTGTGACACTATCGAAGTGAGTAATTTTGAGGTGTAAGAGTTGTAACAAACATAGAATAATAGGATCCAAATATGTTCTTGGTAATTGGTTGTCACCAAATCCCAACAATATCCACCTTGACAACAATTAACCTGATACCTTGCTTCTTCCTTTTGTTCATCACCTTTGTTGCAACCAAGAGAATCCAAGCACCACTGCAACTTCTCTAATAAAATTGGTTTCATGATATCGCCTGTGTGACTTGCACAAGTTTGGATTTTTTGAGGGGTCACTCCACCTCCAACATGTCTTCCACAACTGTGTTGTGAGACACATTTAGTGATAGATCTCCTCCTATCCAAAATACTTGTAAAATATACATTACAATTATCACAGACCATCTCAGTGTAACCATTATAGGTGACATTTGTGCTTCTCATACACTAAAGCACCCATTTCACTGAAACACCTCAATCTGTCATGTTTCTAACAACATCATTAGCATGTGAAACATTTGGTCTTAACCATTTCATCGCATACAACAGACCTCCTACAGAACTTACACGAGACATAACATTTTCTTCTTTATAGACAGGCCCTATTCTTGAAGAAAACTTATAATGGAAAGCAAGAGGGATAAAAAATGGTTTTACAATGTTCATATTGAACTCCAACCACAACTTACCATTACCATCTCTATGTGCTTCCATGCCCATAATTTGTTTTGCTGCTCTTTGATCCCTCATCTGAATTGTCTTATCCACCTGAGTCATTTTCTTACTGATTTTATCCATGCTTTAGCTTGCATCGAGCATATCATCAACAAAGAACATCAAGACTGTGAATGTACTATAAAATGTATAGTCATTCCTACCATTTGATAAATCCTAACTCACTATGAAGGATTCAAACCTCTTGTATATTTTCCTAGGTACCAATAGGCCATACAATGAATTATCTAGCATGCAAACAAATTTACTGTTGTGATCTTGAATCAACCTTTTTTGTTTTTCCATACATACTATATCTCTATCAATGATGACCTTGTGAGAAGTAGGATCCAACACACTACATCCCATTATACCATAATCATAACTTGCAAAGATATAAAACAAGCAGGAATTCGGAAACAAAGATTTTATGTCTGGAAATGATTTACCGCTTACTAGTACCTACAATTACTTCTTGCTCTTATGACCTTGATGCTTCTGCCATAAACAAGAAGATACATCTGTGACTTCAGATGTTACTTCAATACTGCCTTCCAGCTTGTAAAGGTTATCAACCTGTGTTTCCTTCATCACTACTAAATTACCTTTCGACACTGTGAGAGATCCACCTTGACCTGTATACTTATATCCACAAGAATCTATTGGATCATGTTGTCATTGATGCCAATGGTTTGATTTATTGATGTCATTGTTTGATGTCAAGAGGATATTGTTGGATAATGTTGGCATTAATGTCAATTGATTGATGGATGATTGATGTCAAATGTAATATGTATTGTCCTTGATGAGAATACACAAATGGATGGATCAATGAGTTGTCATTGATACATGATGAAGATGGATCGATGTGCTTTCATTGATACATGATGCATAGTTGGATTTATGTAATGATCTTATCATGGTTGATAAGGTACACAAATGGATGAACTCCAAAGTGGTCCCCTTATGGTGAAATCCCTCACGAGAAGACTCTTTGTGGATTGAGTTATCCTAGAATAATGGTTGGAGGACCCATGCTTGTATGTGGTATAATGAGAAGAAGAATAGTGAAGTTATTGGTGACACTATCCTAGATGGATAGTGCTTGTCATGCCATTTCCAATGGTATGTGGAATGTCACATAAATCCTCATGGTTTGAGAGTTATGGCTTTATGAAGTAGAAGGACCACCATATGAAGGCTTGAAGCCCCCCAAGGTCAAAGAAGTCAAAGTGACCTAAATTAAGAAATTGTTATTTAAATGATAAAGTAAAGTGACAAAATCAAGAAAGATTATTTAAATGATAAAGAGAAGTGACAAAATCAAGAAGGAATATTTAAATGATAAAGTATTGGAGAACTTTCTATTTATGGAAAGTGGTTAACCCCAAAATAAGAAAAATAGGTTAAGTGACCTAGAGGATCAAAGTATAAATAAGATAGCTATGGTCTCTTGTAAAATATCCTTTTTGTGGATCAATGGAGAGCTTCTTGTGAGAATATATTTTGGTGTATTGATGGAGAGATTCTTGTGAGTTCTTCTTGTAAGAGCATCTTTGGTGTGGATCTCTTGAGCATGATTGAAGATCTATTCTGAGAAAGAGAGCATGCGGAGGATCTCATGGATGCATCAAAGTTTCGGAAATATCAGAGATCTTGACAACAAAAGTCTCGGAGCTTCAGAAACCCTAGTTTCTGAGGTGTAAGCGGGTTGTAATGGGCCAGAGCACGTACATACACGGGTTGTAAGAGCATAGGGTCCGTATAGTGGATAAAATCATGAAGATTAGTGTTTGAGCTGATGACAAGCTATTGAATACTGAGGCAGGTTCCATATCTGCATTCTATGGGCTCAAATCTGTAACTGAGACACTGGCATGGTTACGTTATTGTCTTGATGGATAGTGTTACTTGTTGTGTTGTGAATGCTTAGGGATTTCTTGGTATGGCTATTGTGATCTGGTTTATATTGCTTGATGGAGTGAGCAGTGCTCTTGTGATTCAGTTGCGATATGATTGCTATGGTATACCAGTTTCTTATACATGATTGATTTAGCATTCATATTAATTGGTTGTGGATCATGAGTAAGCTATTGGATAGGTTGGATGTGTTGTGATTGGATGGTAGTTAGTTTGGATAGTGGAAGACAGAAGAAAATGTGATTGTAGGTTGCAGAGGTTTTGAGTGTGTGATGAAAAGATAAAACCTAATAGATCAGAAGGTATATGCAGGTTGTTGTATACATTGGCCATGTACATACATGGGCTATAGTGAGCTAGGGCACATACACATGTAGGTTACACTACTGACAAGTCACATACCTGTTGACAAATTGATATCTGTTGAGGATTGTTGCCTCATCTCAGTTGGTGATGAGAATGTAAGTTGAGTCTTGCATATAGATATGGTGCTCTTGTAGATTTTATGCTATTCATTTGTTGTTGAAAAACCCTTGGATTGAAGTCCATAATAAAAAGAAAAATTGTACGTACATCTTGTGTTCTTTGTGTTCCTTGTGGAGATGATTTGTTGATGATATATTGCTGATATGTATTCACATCTAATTGATTATTAATGACAACAATGAATAAATGTTGAATGTTAACTAAGGCGTTTTGTGTAAGAGGGAAGTTTTGGTAAAAGGATCCCCACACTCATTCACCTCCCCTCTAAGTGTGGTAGGTGTCTCCAAAATAATCCAAAACTGTTAATGAAATCAAATTTGATTTAAACTGAGGTACATATCTAACATTCATTAATTCCCTAACAATACCATCAAACATCCTGATTCTAATACTGCCAACCCCAATAATTTTACATGGAATACCATTTCCCATAAACACTACACCCTCATCAACAGATTGGTAAGAAAATAACCAATTTCTATGTGAGCACATGTGTTGGGAGGCACCTGAATCTAACTGCCATTCTTCTTGATATTGTAAATTACTAGAAATGGATAAAACGTGATCAATTATACTTGAATTTGTTACAACCAAATTTGCTTCCTTCGTAGAGTTTTCCTCAGATTCCTTTCTGTTCTAGCAATATTTCTTGAGATGTCCTATTTTGACAGTACCATAATTTTTCTTTACCCTTTCTATGTCGTGACTTAGATCAAAAAGAACTTCTCTCATTATTCTCTGTGGTTCGACCTCTAATCAGCATTGCCTCTGAAGTTTAGGTTTCTTTACTATATTTTCTCCTCATCCCCTGAGCCAACAAATCTCCCACAACAGAGTCATATTCTAAAGCATTTGTTGAGTTAAAGCTAATAGAGGTGACTATATTATCCCAAGACTCAGGCAACGAACACAATAGTGTAATAGCCTTATATTCATCTTCGAATTAAACTTCCATACTAGTCAATTGAACTATGAGGGTATTGAAGGTAATTAAATGGTCAACAACTTTTGTACCTTCTTTCATCCGCAAAATGTACAACTGTCTCATCAAGTAGATTCTACTTGTCAAGGACTTGGTCATATATAGACTTTCCAACTTGCTCCATAAGCCTGATGTTGTATCCTCACCTATGATATTAAACAGAACCTCATCTGCCAGACATAAACGAATGGTGCTAAGAGCTTTCGCATCCAGATCCTCCCATTCCCATTTCGTCATGGATGTTGGTTTCTTTGACATTCTTGCCAATGCTTTTTGCAACCCTTATTGCACCAGCAAATCATGAATCTTAAGCTTTTAGAGATCAATGTTTTTTTTACCGTTGAACTTTTCAACTTGAAATGTCGAACTCTGCATCTTATCCATTTGCACAAAACATCTCCTAATATCCATTGCTTATAAAACCCAAGGCCCAAATCACTTCTTATAAAAAATCCTTTTAAATGTTTTGGAATCATAAATAAGGTTAAATGTGGATGCTTGATAAAATAAGTTTAAATGATAACCACAAAAGGCTTCATCCAAAAAAAAAACCCTTTTAATAATATAAAAAGTTTTAATAAAAAACTTTTATAAAGAAAAAGATTTACTTTTTAAAAAATCCACCTTTTAAATTCTTCCACCCTTTTATTAAAAAACCATTCTCACTCTTATACAATTCTTTTAAAAAAGGATTGTTTCATTCTTAATTAAAATTCAACTCTCATACCTCTTCACCCCTTTTCATATATTTTAAAAAACTGCCTCCACGTGACTTGTGCAAAATAGTTCATACCTTAAGTTTTTCATAAATTCTTCATACCTTAAGAAATTCTTTATCCGTTGAATCTTAGGGAGCCGTCATGACTTTTGGGTTTAAGGGAGCCACCACACCTCACACAACACTAGAGTGCAAGGAGTCTGCACCTCCCGACACACTAGAGTGCAAGGAGTTTGCACCTCCCGACACACTAGAGTGCGAAAATCGTGAAAGATCTACACACTGTTCCTCATACTCAACTGCAGAAATTTCACAAATTTTTCACGAGCGTAAGGCTAAGTAATAAGTCTCTGCACCCTTCACGAGGAGGGACCTGAGAGGATGTATAAATTGATGCACCCTCACACAAATTTCACTTATGGCTTCTCCGATAATTTGATGCTCCATCAACCAGCTCTATCCAGCTCTGATACCACTTGTTAGAATTGTCAATGCAGAAAACACAATTCCTAATGATAATTAGCAATCACACACTTGACATTTGTGACATTTGTAACAATCACCATCACAGTGTAACCATTATAGGTGAAATTTGTTCTTCTCATACGCTGAAGCACCCATTTCACTGCAACACCTGAATCTGTCATGTTTCTGACAACATCATTAGCATGTGAAACATTTGGTCTTAACCATTTCATCGCATACAACAGACCTCCTATTGAAATTACAAGAGACATAACCTTTTCTTCTTTATAGAAATGCCCTATGCTTGAAGAAAACTTATAATGGAAAGCAAGAGGGATAAAATCTAGTTTTACAATGTTCATACTGAACTCCAACCATAGATTACCATTACAATCTCTGTGTACTTCCATGCCCATAATTTGTTTTGCTACTCCTTATCCCTCATGTGAATTGTCTGGTCCACCTAAGTCATTTTCTTACTGATTTTATCCATGCTTCGTCTTGCATCAAGAATATCAATAGAAAATAACATCAAGAATCTAAATGTACTATAAACTATATAGTCATTCCTACCCTTTGCTAAATCTTGACTCACTATGAAGGATTCAAACCACTTGTATATTTGCCTGGGTACCAATATGCCATACAATGAATTATCTAGCATGCAAACAAATTTACTGTTGCGATCTTGAGTTAACCCTTTTGGTTGTTCAATACATACTATATCTCTATCAATGATGACCTTGTGAGAAGTAGGATCCAACACACAAAAAAAATTTATACCATCATCTTAACTTGTAGAGATATAAAACAAGTAGGAATTCAAAAACAAAGATTTTAATTCTGGAAATGATTTATCGCTTACCAGTACCTGCAATTCTTTATTTCTCTTATGACCTTGATGTTTTTTCCATAAACAAGAAGATACATCTGTCACTTCAAATGCTACTTTAGTACATCCTTCCAGCTTATAAAGGTTATCAAACTTTGTTGCCTTCATCATTACTAAATTACCTTTCAACACTGTGAGAGCTCCACCTTGACCTCTATACTTATATCCACAAGAATCCAACGCTCCTAATGAAATCAAATTTTATTTAAGATTAGGTACATATCTAACATCTATTAATTCCCTAACAATACCATCAAACATCCTAATTCTAATACTGCCAACCCCAACAGTTTTACATGGAATACCATTTCCCATAAACACTACACCCTCATCAACAGATTAGTAAGAAAATAACCAATTTCTATGTGAGAACATGTGGTGGGAGGCACCTAAATCTAACTTCCATTCTTTTTTATATTGTAAATTACTAGAAATGGATAAAACGTAATCATCTATACCTGAATTTGTTACAACAAATTTTCTTCCTTCGTAGAGTTTTCCTCGGATTCCTTTCTCTTCTAGCAATCTTTCTTGAGATGTCCTGTTTTGTCACAGTACCGACATTTTCCTTTACCCTTTCAATGTCTTGACTCAGATCTTAAAGAACTTCTCTAATTGTTCTCTGTGGTTCGAAATCTGATCAACATCACCTATGAAGTTGAGGTTTCTTTACTAGATTTTCTCCTCATCTCCTCAGCCAACAAAGCTCCCACAACAGAGTCATAATCTAAAACATCTACTAAGCTAAAGCTAATAAAGGTGACTATATTATCCCAAGACTCAGACAACAAACACAATAGTGTAATAGCCTTATCTTCATCTTCAAATTTAACTTCCATACTAGTCAATTGAACTATGAGGGTATTGAAGGTATTTAA